>BROG01001809.1:0-26951 GCA_030159075.1 Atrina japonica | reverse complement strand
TCTGATTTATAATTATTACTCGAGTTAAAGCATGGAAAATGCATAGAATATTATTTGATTGGCAAAACTGCATAATTATCAAATATGAGATATAACTATTTAAATAGTGAAGTCTTATGTTAAAACATGTTTTAGAGGACAAAAAAGGCTATCGCAAAATAAATATAGTAGGATAGAAAATATTATTATTGTTTTTCCTGTAGTACCATATGTATCACATATACAAAAAAACATATAAACACTTATAGATCATATCTGTCGGTTTCAACATATCACGTGCTTAAAGGGGCATTATTTGTTATTTCTTTCCTTTTTCACTACTAATATTGATATACAAAAAAGAGATATACACAGGCATAAAAAATCTTAAAATCCTATTAATATATTTTTTGAAAATTATTTAAAAAACCCAGTTCGGCAATTACTCTCTTGCAATTGATTAATTCAACATTACTATTTCTATATGCATACCACATAGGACATGACTTTATTTTCACAAAATATACAAGAATATAAGATTTTGATGTCTGTGGTTTTGTATTTGTGTATTTGCTATTGCACATTAAGTACGAGTAGTAAAAGTAGGAAACAAAATCGATTTTTGTAAAGACAGCTAATATCTCTGTAACTGATATATTTCATAAATTTCTGTATAGCGACCACATGCTTTCCATGATCAGCGACCGATCAAATTCAGACGAGGGTCGCTGGTATACTTGGGAGATAACTCATAAATCGAATGTTAAAATTTTCCAATCTCGGTTAAACGGCAAAAGAACATAATTTATTTATTAGAAGACTGAGGTATATAAACCTTAAAATTTTGTATTATCGGCCTGTTAATGGTGGATTTCAAACGGATACGATGTCCTCAACAAAAGGCAAAGCATTATCCTTTGTAAAAAGTGTTGGTTTTATAAGCGAAATTATTGATCGATCGTTTTGCTACATTGCAACGTTCATGTTGATGAAAAATGATTTGGTTAGCAATAAACATAGATTAAAGTATCTTTGTTAGACAAAACAAATATGTATACGACTTGGTACAAGGTAGAGAACATTTATTTTCTTTATGTAGTCTAGTCTGATTATTCGTTTACGTTCCTCAATTATCAAATTCTATCCCAAGGATTTTACACGTATGATATTCGCCTCGGTTGACAACAATTATCAAGGATGACAATCCCCACTACCACCCGATCAGGAATATGATATTTATTATATCATACCGATCCAGTGTTTGATCTATTTAATTAGTTAAAACACAAAATAAACTGCAACAGCAGTTTTATTTTTATACTTTATTGATGCAAAATATCATTTTTATTGAATATTTCCCTGGAATTTCGAAGACAGTGGAAAATACCCAACGTTTATTGTCCAATGAAATCGGTAGAATTTATGAAGAGGTATAATATTGAAAATTATCAGTAAAGCAAAGGACTATGTCAGACCTTCAAATTATTAATGTATCGTGGGTTTATCATATTATAATTTAACTGCAAAAGTAAATAAAATTATTCTAAGTACACATTAAATTTTACTTCATCTTTTCAAACGGCTATGACATGAAAATAATTATAACATTATTGTACACCTACGTTGATCACACATTTCTCCTTGCCAGCCGTCTTTACAGGAACTACGACAACTTCCGGTGTCCGGATCGCAAATGTTATATTTACAATTAGAACACAGACTGCTGCAGTTTGGGCCAAAATGTCCGACTTCACAACCTATAAATACAATTCATTAGAACATATATAAAATATAAATATTATAAACATAATATCCAAGTTATAATATATAAATGAGGTTGTGTCATCAAATATGAAAACATTACCTGTATAAGGCAAAAATGAGTTCTCAAAATTGAAACTATATATCTATGCTTCTGTTTGATTTTGTACTTTAAGTTTGGTAGAAAATTGAAGAAAAATGATATGTTTAATCCTGGACACCTGGGCCTAATGTTGAAATTATTTTGTTAGTTTTACATCCACAGATTACCTAAGTATCGATGGTTTTAATTTGGTGTTTATGAATTACGTCACTAAAAATGCATTATCTTTGTAATAAACTTCTCTATGATCTCGCTAGAATTTTACTCTCATGACGAATAACGTATTTCTCATGAAATAACAAATATTGATTGCAATGTCATTTCTACTAAATAAGTATCAAAACCTCAACTTTCTGAGCATGAAGTTCTGTAAAAATTGTAAATCGTCTTCAGAGCGCTCGTGATTCGAAATTGAGTGCTTTAGGGTGAAATGCTAATCTTTATGCTCTATGGCAATGTGTTTGAATTAGCAAGATATGACTCTAGTCAAACATTTGTTGATGGAATCAAAAGGTCTACACCAATGTCTCACTTTGATCATATGTATATATTATTTATCGTATACTTGTGGACTTGGAGTTTCAATTATCTATTGGTACTTCATTTTTACTTAGAATTATAGTATTAAAATAAAAAAAAATGTATATCTAATAGTGCAAATTACAAACATGCAAAACAGAATGCTCCTGGTATTAGCTTTTGTTAAGAACCCGGATGAAATCTGTTATAACACTTGCAGGACCCTGCAATATATATTTGCTTCAAATATTTGTCATAACGTTATGGCGTCCAAATTTATTGAAAATAGAGCTAGAGTATTGACTCCCACATTTTTCAAAAGACGTTCATGAAATATGTATTGTGTATTGCAATCTAATTGCTTCTTCAGGCTAAACCCCCGATAAGGGTGCATACTTAATAACAAAAATAACAGATTACAGTCGAAAAGCATGAGTGCTTTTGGTAATTAACAGAAAACGTATCCATATTAAGTGTTCTTAATTTATCTATTCATTTTATTGAGTGATTCTAGATATACATTTTCAATGATTTTCAATAAAAGTTCATGCGACTTATATAACGATGCTTACCATATACTTTGACTTCGCATAGTTCCAACACAGGCACATTCGCGTCACCTTTTGGATTCGTATGGTTATTATATATTGTAAGGTATGATCCTGTTCCTTTACATGCATTGTTAACATGTAAGTCCGGATATGGATTTGAATCATCCCTGTAGCACGTGATACCAGTTTTCCAGTTTTGGGTGGAGGAAATATGTATGCTATATCCCTTGAATCTATAGTTCGCTTTGTGTAATAATAAGAATTTGATATATATATATATACATATATATATATATATATATATATATATATATATATATATATATATATATATATATATATATATCCAGAAATATATATTAAAATGATTCACACAAGTAATATGTATATAATTATAGATATATAATTACAACGCAGAATAAAACTCAACCGGTTTCATTATTATCATCAATTAGTTGAAACTCCTTGATGATACCGGTTGAGTTTAATTCGGCGTTGTGATTATATATATATATATATATATATATGGACTATAAATTTCTTTTCAACCGAAAATAAATATTCCCAATGATATTTATGTCTGGAGATTGTGCTAGTCACAATCAGGTGTTTATTTAATATTCGTGCAAATAGATACTAATAATTTGGTATGCATTATGTTTCGGGGAAAATTATACTCTCATTCAACGTTCCAAGGTCCCACATTATGATAGGGAGTTTGCTTCGGGCAGTGCTCACACAGGATGAATGTTTTCAAATTCGGTGGCCTTCCGCCAGATTATTACGCGATTATTATTACCGTCTGATGGCCACCAGGAATTCATCACTAAGTATCCTATTTTCCAATGCAGCATCGGAGTCAAACTGTTCCGTTCGTGCGACTTTTTTCTTCAACACCATCATCGTTTTATATCCATCCGTGGTAACTCATTTTAAATTATTTTCTCATAACAGTCACGGAACAGAAAGTTGACGCATTTTCTTCATTTATATTCTAGATTAAGAGTCCCTTTCTATTATAAAAAATGTCTGAGCCAAATTAGCCGGATCCGCTGATTTTGGCTGATTAAAATAAAATGGTTGATACCTATCACTTAAATTTACACTACAGTGGAATGGAAGTGAAAAAAGGAACGTAAAATTGTCATACTGATTTAACTTGCTCACTGACCGACGACGTATGATTGGGCCAGAACCCCAGTCTAATACCAGATGAAATCATCCGATAGCCGTGTTTTCTGAACTTTTCGAGTATTATCATACGAAAGACTTGGTTTCGGAACTTTCCGAATATAATCGTATTGTATTGTGAAAAGAAAGGTTGTTATTAATACACAATCACTGATTTCTTTAGAACAATAATATATTGAGTTATTCCTCTTCAGGGGGCACGAGTATACTAATGATTACTCACATGACCCAATGTATTGACATCGCATGGATAACACAGAGATTCCCGAAAAGAGTATTTTCAAAAATTGAAGTGACCAAACAAACAAAAAAGTATGTAGCACAATATAGAATAAACTTTTCTAATTATGTCAATTAATATATTTTTATTTTGAGGATTGATTGCTTTACAAATTCATTTTGAAATTCATGACCTAATGTGGCTCAGACTATAATGTTCTTTCCATCAACCTTAAAAGTTGCACTTCATCGCGCACAGAAAACGTTCGTGTATGTTCAGATCGAAGTCTATTTTCTACACTTCCACGTGTCTGACTTTGTTCATAACTCTTGAAATTGTTGTTCGAAGTATTCGAAATATTCTCCCGATTTCAGCCTTATTTACCTTCGTTTTGGTAAGTTTCTATCATATGCTTTCTGAAAACATACTGAATCTACCAGACGGCCTATTTATCAGATTGATACACTGTTCAAATATAGTAAGCAGACGCTAAATGTGAACACTGCCGTCATAAAAATGTTGTAAAAATTAAAAAAAGAAAGATCTGATCTATTTTCTATAAATAGTTAGAACCAAAATAAACTGCGGTAAGTTGAGAAAACTTTTTTTGTATATTGACGTTAGTGAAAAATATTTATGTCCCATGACTATATATTATATATATATATATATATATATATTATATATATATATATATATATATATATATATATATATATATATATTATATATATATATAACTTTATCATTCACTATGGACCTTGGATCAGAAATGATCTTCGTATATCAATGATATATAAAACACAAATACAGTAATAACAAGGTATCTGTAATTTCACCATGCCCCGGTTTGGGTTCGAACCCTCGTCCTAGGGCAACAATCGCCTGGCTCTCATGCACGACGTCCTAACCACATGGCCATATACGCCTCTATCTCTGCGATCGAGTTCTCATGTTCGGAATTCTAATCACCGCTATCGAAACATTCATTTATGTGATTATGTAGATGGCCAAGTGCTTAGGACGCCATGCATGAGAGCCAAACGGAATAGACAAATGTGAATAAAAAACACGAACAAATAAACAAAACTATGTAAAACTATCATAAACTACATACTTAATCTAGTCTGATGAGTCAAAACACGTTAAATCTATACGTTGTAAAAAGGTAAGCTGAAAACGTCTGACAAGAACAATATACATATATAATAGAATGAGAGTAGGTTCAATACTTCATAATTTGATACCAAAGGGGCTCGAATTCTAAGAACGAATAAACGATGGTGGTTACGATTTTAAACCAAATCGAACTAGATTTGCAGACAGACAAAATTAGTTTGGTGAAGTAAATTAACTTATTGATGCCTTTGGATAAGAATGACTGTAGTCTGTGCATCCGCATTTTTTCTTTCCGTGCGTATGTCTGTGTTAAGTATCTTATTTCAATATTTTCGTCATGAAATAGTGACAGGCCGTTCCTAAAATTTGAATTATTTTTTGTCCGTATTGCTAGTCATTGTACTCTTAGACAGATTTGGCTATACATTTAGATTTGTTATTTGGCCTAGTATTATACCACTTTCCCTTTAGAAAATCTTTTTAAATTGGAGTATAATTGACAGAAACGATCGTCTCGAGCATTATAACTTTGGTATTATGTTTATAATATTTATAACCACTAGGTTGTTGCCACTGGACCGTTTGAGTCCCCGAGGGTACACAAAACTCTAGTACCTGGTATTTCGGTACCAGCTGATAATCTTATACCATTTTCCCTTTTGAAAATCTACTTAAAATTGGAGCTCAACTGATGAAGTCTAACTGACAGAAACGAGTATTATAACTTTGGTGTTTTGTTCATGATATTTAGTGCTTTATATAATTCGTTTCATGATTTGTTCAATTTGTTTAGATCTGACACCTTAAGATACGTTTTGTCGTTCGTTTTAGTGTTTTATAGATAAGCGCGCTCAGATATGTGTGTGTGTGTGTGTGTGTGTGTGTGTGTTTACATCTAAAATGAACCAGGGAGAAGAATGAGAGAAAGGTGAAATCACCCTTTTACCAATCATCATCAGTCATTTTTGTAATAACACACCCTTTCTCCACTTATCAATCAATCTATCCCCCGGAAAACATCAAAATAAATATATTTTTATATATAGAAATCGGTGTAAACATTATAAAGATTTCGAATATATAATTTGTAGATTTGCCAAAATGCTCAGTAGACGTTAATGTTAGTAGTTATAGGCAGCTCTTCGACGCGCCATTTGAATTTTGCCGCCAGGGGGCGCTTTTTAACGGTTTTGATAACGTCATCAGAATGCTGGCTTCTGATTGGTCAATTCAAATGTGCGCCGGTGACCCGCCTGTGACGTCATAACCGGAAGTGTGTCATACCGGAAGTGACTTCATAACCGGAAGTATGTCATACGGGAAGTGAGGTCATACCGGAAGTGCTTCATACCGGAAGTGAGGTCGTGTTGTCATGGTAATAAGGAGACAGCCAATCGTTGAGCTTGGAGGCGTGTCTATGACCGCACGTGTAAGGTTGTGGGGCGGCCATCTTGGATAACGAGCCAATGAGAGCCATCGTTACAAGAGGTTGGGGTCAGAAGTCAACGGCTAGAGAGAGAAGTTGGGTTTTTCCTGTTTTGAGCTGATAGTGAATCAATTTTTAGAACCGAAACTTTGGTTTTTTCCAGGTTTGTGAAACCAGTAGTTGGTGGCGCCACCGTCTGTGAGAGTGCGAATGCGCGAGAAGCAGTAGGCCTATCATAACTGTATATTGATGGGGTTTTCCCCAGTTTTGAGGTCTAGAGTGAATGAACATTGAATAGATGATGGGGTATTCCCCTGATAGCATAATTAAGTTGTAAGTAATGAAAACCTTATTAACGTTGCTAGTTATCTATTTTTTCTGAGATATTGTTTGTACATGTTTCATACGGTAAACACTAAGCCTATGGTAATAAAAATTCAAACACTCACCCTATACTGGTAGTGGTTTTCTGACGATGTTGACTCTTCGAGCTCCGGATCGCAAATGAGCTCTCAGAGGTCTAACTGAACCTATACTCTAGTCATGTGACTTTTTTTAAAAAAAAATTTCTGAGATATTTATCATTTTTAACGCATGGAAAATAATCTTGTCCTAACAAATAAAAAAAAGAAACACTCACCCTATGCTGATAGTAGTGGATTTTTCTTATGATGTTAACACATCGAGCTTCGGATCTCAAATGAGTTTTCACAGGCTGAACTGAACCTCTCTCTAGTCACATGACTTACTATATTTAGACTTGAAGTGAATACATCATAACAAAAACACAAGAACACAAATAAAATTAAATGTTGAATATACGCGACTAAATAGTGTGTAGTCATTATTTTTTAAACTCACCACTACAGAATAACACAAACCCTGCATACCTTTAGTGAAGATTTCTTTTAGAATAAGTTGGGTGGCCCTTAAAAGGGTCGTTGATTGCTCCGAAAAGCTGAATAAGACAAAGACTCTAATATCTGTCAAGTAGACGTCGCCAACGACGACCTTAACTTTCTTTTTCTATCATCAGACGAGTTATCTCGGCCTTATGTTGTCGAAGATTGGTTAATGCTTCCTGAGCTAGTACGTATTGTACAGGTACTGGAAGTGAAGGGTCAGGTGTAGGTGGTTCATGGTGTTGTGTAGTCGGTGTCGCAGGGGTCCTACCAGAATTGATCGGGCTGCGTGGCCTTACTACAATACGTGTTCTCCGTGTCAGAATGCTTTGCATGTTTCTCTCTTCAGGTTGCATTTCCATGTCGGATGAGTTAACCATGATGATGAACTAATACCGAGACTCAGACAGTACTAGCTTATATAGAGTGAATAACGTCATGTATTGATTTTTTCTCCCGTCTGAACATCTGGCCACCTGTTTTTGACATTTTTGACACTTGGCATCTGAACACCTGTTTTTGACACTTTTGACACTTGGCATCTGAACACCTGTTGTTGACATTTTTGACACTTGGCATCTGGACACCTGTTGTTGACACTTGGCATCTGAACACCTGTTTTGACACTGCATGGAAGTGTGTAACGTTCTCAAAGTTTGCAAAAGTGATCAAGTGTGTGTGTGTCGTTCTCAAAGTTTGTCAAAGTGATCAAGTGTGTACCGTTCTCATGTTTCAAAGTTTGCAACGTGTGCAACGTTCTAAGTTATGAAGTCTCAAAGTGACACAAGTGACACAAGTGACAAAGTGGCACACGAGACAAAGTGACAAAGTTTTAAGTGAAGTTAATGGACTGTCCCTGTTCTAGCTCCTACAAAGTTTCAAAGTTCAATAGGTTCGATAGGTTATAGAGGTCATTCCGTTCAATGTGACAGAAGTCTAGGGATACCTTATATGAGATCCCTGCTAAACATCATTCCCATGCAGGACTATTTCAAAATGTTCTCTTTAGTGGGGTATTAGACTTGAGGAAAATTGACCTTCTGCTTGTGTATTGTATGTTGGTTATTACGGTGTACATATAGAGTATTTAGTATGTATCTACACAGATACAGTGACACAGAGGAATAAAATTTATACGACTTATTAGAAGGTAATAAAACAGAAGTGTATAACTCAGCTCTATGAGACGGCGGGATACAGAGAGTATAAGTAAGGATACAAAGAAAATAAGTAAGGATACAGAAAGTAAGGGTACAAAGGGAGTACGTTTAATGTCATATAGATAATCTCATACGTATCAGTAAAGTAAAACGTACTGTTTTGTATGTTTCTCTAGACTGTTACAGAGTTATGAGTGCAAAGTTATACGTGTTTTACTTCATTATTATGCATTATACATAGTAACAGTAGGGCAACACTAATTATTTGCAGACTATTTCAAAAGCTCTCTTTAGCGGGGTATTAGACTTAATGAAAAATGACCTTGTGTTTGTGTATTGTAAGTTGGTTATTAAGGTGTAAACATACAGTATCTAGTATGTTTCTACACAGATATTGTGACAAAGAGGAATACAATTATACGACTTATTAGAAGGTATAAAACAGCATCAATTCGCCGCCAAAGGTATTTCAAAGGAAGTTTGGGAATAAATGAATGCAAGCTTTCAGTTACTTAATATCTATTACGACAAAAAGTCCCACCAGATAACATTTTTGTAGAAAATAGAGTCAACAGAAACTAATTTAACGGCGATTTCCCGTCAACCTAACACCAATTTCACAGACAGTAGTGAGAAATGGAGTAAGTGGTCATCATCGTGTCCTGGTCAAATTCATCCAGTGTAATCATTCATTTTAGTAGTGTTTATTATAGCCAATTGACATCAGCGATGTAGCAATGTCCCTATATATATGTAAAAGTTTACAAAATGACAGTTGCAGTAATTTTTCACTGTTCTGCATAATGGTTGTCAACAATGGTGAAGAACTTGGATTTTTTTTTTTAAGAAAAAATGTATTAAATATTAGTATATATCAAGAATATAAAACGTAATTTAGAAAAAACATTTATGGAATATAATCAGAATTATTTTTTTTAAAACAAGTCCATATTCCAGTCTGTTTCGTTCATTGTTGGCCTAGCCGCTAGAGTGGATCCGATCTTGTTTAACATGATAATTCTTGACTTTATCCATTATTACATAAAACTCGTGTTAAAAGTAACATTTTATTATATGTAGACTTTAACATGTACTACATGTACTACAGTTTTTATGTCGAAATAAAAGTAAAAATGGTGTGTGACTTCGGTAATTAAGGTCTGTTTCGGTAAATCGTCCTACCCCCGTTTCACTTTGTTGTTCTCCCAATCATCAATATTTCATACGACACATTTCCGTTTTCGGTGTTATATTTATTCCGTTTTTGCACAACACGAAATCATTTTAAATTATAAAAAACATTTGTGTTCCAAATTTCCGTCCGTCCACTAAACTTATAAAATAGGATATCATGCTCTTATCAAAATCAAAAGCAATCACGTAATGATTGCTCCCATCATTTCGGTTAAATGTCTCCCACTTATCGTTATTTTTCAAAAATACGAATCGCGGGTATTAATTACCTTAATTGCATTAAAAAAAATTTGATTATTTATGAAACAAACCAACATCACTTTCATATCTGAAATTTAATAGCGTTTTTGCCTCAAATAAAATTACTACGTCATTACTTCCGCGTTCAAAGAAACTAACAGCTCCTTCCATATACTACTTCCTAACTTAATTTGAAATATATTCGCCTGGCGGCGAATAATAACGCAACTCTATGAGACTGGCAGAATATACAAAGAGTATAAGTAAGGCATACAAAGAGAATAAGTAAGGCATACAGAGATTACAAAGGGAATACGTCTTTTTATTAGGATGCTGATAAGGAGACTACAGAACTGCTGTTACTATAATCAGTCTTAGGTCTTAGGTCCACCGACTTTGTCTCTTTCATGTTTCCATTTTCAACAACTGGCCCATTCGTCGATGTTGATCTGATTTCCCACATTTCTTACCACTATATATATATATGTGCAGACCACCCACTCTTTTTTTTCTTCCTCGTCTTCTTGTTTATGTGTAAAAACAAAGACAAATAATATAAAGAATCAGAACAGGAGTGAAAGAGAAGAAATGTGGGAAACGTGAGAGAGATAGAGAGAGAGAGAGAGAAATGGGGAAATGGAGAGAGAAAAAAGGATAAGAGAGAGTAGAAAGATGGCATTCAGGGATTAAGTGACTTGTTTCGTATCTGGGGCTCACATCACAAGAAAACACAGAGTACACAGCGTACGTCATAAACTCTATATAAGCTAGTACTGTCTGAGTCTTGGTATTAGTTCATCATGGATAACTCATCCGACATTGATATGCAACCTGAAGAGAGAAACACGAGAATCATTCTTACACGGAGGACACGTATTGTAGTAACGCGACACAGGCCAATAGATTCTGGTAGGAACCCCCCCATCATTACCTACTAGACCATCTTTCACCTACTACACAACACCAGGGACCAACTAGACCTGAGCCTCTACTTTAACACCTGTACAATATGTACTAGTCAGGAAGCATTAGTCAATCTTTGACAAACACAAGACAGAGATAAATCGACTAATGATAAGAGAAAGAATGAGAAGTTTCGCCGTTGGCCGACGTCCTACTCGACAAATACTAGAGTCTCCCTTATTCAGCTTTTTCGAAGCAACCCAACGGTCCCTTTAAGGGGTCACCCATCTTATTAGAAAAGAAACCTTAGCTAAAAGTATGCAGGTTTTATGTATGTTTGTGTTATTCTGTAGCGACAAGTTTAAAATATTTGTAGCGACTAAACATTACTTAGTGTGCGAACTTCATTTAGATCATAAGCCTTAAACGAATTAGAGTTGAAATCCGCTTAGGGCATGTCCCCCCCCCAAAAAGCTGATGACACTAGTGTGACGTCAACTGACTGTACTTGTCTTGCAGGATGGTAGGTCTCGCCATTTTGTAATGCCAGTCACGGTAAGATTTTGATCTTGTAAAGATAAAAACGCGTACTCTTGATGCATTTTTAATACACAGTAGTGTACTTAATAAACTGTCATTCGACATCGAACGCTTTTTTAAAAAGATGTCCATGTATTTTATCTCAGTATAAGGTGTACACCTATAGTTTGAGCATAGTATGATAGTATTAGTACACGGTAGACACAAAGGTACAAGCGTTATATGGTGTAAAAACACCATTGAGAAACTATGAGAAGAAGTATTAGTATCACAAACTCTATGAGACATACGAGCTATATAGATTCTAAGTAAAAGAAAATAAGGATACAAAGCGTAATACTGTGAGTAACACAACTCTATGAGACATACGAGCTATATAGATTCTAAGTAAGAGAAAATAAGGATCCAAAGCGTAATAGTGTGTGTAACACAATTCTATGAGACGTACACGAGCTATAGAGATTCTAAGATTAAGAGAAAATAGGGATACAAAGCGTAATAGTGTGTGTAACACAGCTCTATGAGACGTACACGAGCTATAGAGATCCTAAGTAAGAGTAAATAAGGATACTAAGCGTAATAGCGTGTGTAACACAACTCTATGAGGCGTACGAGCTATAGAGATTCTAAGTAAAAGACTCAGAGAAAGAATAAAGCACTGGTGAAAAAATAGCGACAGTGAAACAGGTGGCCAGATGTCTAGACGTAGATGTCTAGACAGAAAAATCGTCAACAACAGGTGGTCAGATAGTAAGTGTCAAAAACAGGTGGCCAAATGTCTAGACGTAGATGTCTAGACAGAAATATCGTCAACAACAGGTGGTCAGATAGCAAGTGTCAAAAACAGGTAGCCAAATGTCTAGACGTAGATGTCTAGACAGAAAAATCGTCAACAACAGGTGGTCAGATGCCAAGTGTCAAAAACAGGTGTTCAGATGCCAAGTGTCAAAAATGTCAAAAACAGGTGTTCAGATGCCAAGGTGGTCAACAACAGGTGTTCAGATGCCAAGTTGTCAACAAACAGGTGTTCAGATGCCAAGTGTCAAAAACAGGTGTTTCAGATGCCAAGTGTCAAAAATGTCAAAAACAGGTGGCCAGATGTCTAGACGCAGATGTTCAGAGGACGGGAGAAAAAATCAATACGAGACGTCATTCACTCTATATAAACTAGTACTGTCTGAGTCTCGGTATTAGTTCATCATCATGGATAACTCATCCGACATGGAAATGCAACCTGAAGAGAGAAACATGCGAATCATTTGTAGGGTTTGTGTTATTTGATAGGACAAGATTATTTTCCATGCGTTAAAAATGATAAATATCATTTTTATCATTTTTTTTTAAAAAAAAGTCACATGACTATTTTCGAATTGTCTTTTTACGCCACGATTCGTCATAATAGAGTGTGGTTTCATAGAGCAAAGTAGGGCATCATTATAATTCTGGCCTCCGTGGCCAAGTGGTTATAGCATTACGCTTTAAATCACAAGGCCTCTCACCTCTGGTTCGAATCCTGCTAGGGTCGTTTGGAATTATGTGGGAAAGTTTGCCAGTTTACTTGCGGAAGGTCGGTGATCTTTACCCGGGTAACTTAGTTTCTCCCCACCAATAAAAACTGGACGCCATTATATGACTGAAAGATTGTTGAGTATGGCGTAAAACAAACAAACCGGATAAGCAGTTTATTTGGATTTATTTGACATTGTGCGTTATTTATCATTTAATTTTGGAATTACAGACTAGTGCATTTCAGTCATTTGTTATCTGGGAGTTACTGTGCCTTTTCGTCATTTTCTTAGATTTTTTGTGCATTTCATCTTATTTTTGTCGGAGTTTATCATCTTTACGTTTATAATAAATTGTTGACTTGTTACCATGTGTTATTCTTAATCAGAATTACTATCAAGTGTGAAAAGTGTAGTTTGTGGGTGATGGCGGTCAGGACGTCCGTCTTACAGTTTTTCAGTGGATGGTCGCAGCAGAATAGTGATACATAATTCGTTGAATGTACATATTTTAATTATGTACAGTGTGGTCGTCTGCGTTACAATTACAGGAAAGTGATGACACTTTGCATATTTAACCTGAATCGACCTTGCGCAACTTTCAGATGACGTCAGGTACTCTAAGTACAAACTATTGTGACGAAACTGAACGGAATCAGACAACTCGAAAATGGTCTGTTACATTGTACGTAAGATATAAGATAAACGAGAAATATAGCTTACTTGCGTTGTCGTTCGTTTTCACAGATGAACAAGTCAAACCGGCGTAGGTACCCCTGTAATAAATTTCCACTTTATTTATGGAATAGTTTCCACGGAAATCAATTGTAAAATACGCCTCTTTGATACCGGGGTCCGCCGAGGTATGCAAACAGCTATGACACAATAGATTGTTTGATGTGTTTCCATCAACAGCCAGTGCAGGTTTGAATGTGAATCCACCGTAATTGTATTGTCGGGTCGAAGTAACATTTTTTCCTTGGGCAAATTCCACTGATTTCACATAAAATGGGAAATAAAAAAAAATATTCCATTATTCGATGACAATACAATTTGCCGATATTACTTACATGTATGTTTAGTTAGGTTCCACAAACAGGCATTAAAAAGAAATGGCAGTCGCTAGGATGCACACCTGGACTGTCAAGGTTTCTCCTTGTCATCACACATACTCATTGGAAGGTACTTATCAGTATATTTCTTCATCAAATAGATAAAGAGTAGAAGAAGAAGGGAACAGAAGACTAAGACTGTACATCTATTCCAATAGATATTATCAAATTATAGTCAGATATGAATGTCAAAATATATTGGATACGAAGATAAAACAACTAAATTCTTTCTACATTAAATGAAATAATTTCACTCACATTCTATGAAACAAAAACAGAAATCATTGGAACTAATGGCAATATATATATATCCTAAAATATATCTAATCTACTCATACGAATTTCAGAATACAAATGCAATAATTAATATCTCTATTCATACGACACAAAATTCATTCAGAAACTTCTGAACCAAAAGAAAAAAGTTAGCGGTGTCCTTTAATTTGACATTTAGACATATCGACGACATTTTGTCAATAAATAATGACAATTTCCATACATATATGAATGCGATATATCCATGCGAACACGTTTAACGATACAACAGAATCAAGCACACACGCTTCGTACTTAGACGTTTTACTTACGATAGATACAAACGCGAAATTAACAATTAAGCTATACGATAGTCGCGACAATTTCGGCGTTTTCCCATCGAAAATTATCCACATGTAAGTAGTAATATCCCTCAATCACCCGCATTTGGAGTTTATATTTCACAAATTAGGGTGTGTTCAACATATGAACATTTCAAATACAGAGGTAAACTACTCACTGACAAACTGTTGACACGGGTATATCGAAAACCGCCTTTGATGTCAACGTTCAGCAAATTTTACGGTCGGTATAATATTCTGTTTCACTAAATGAAATGTTGAGTCACCTGTTCGATGGCGGTTGTTGAGATGTCTGTACCAATTGTGACGAGGATTCATTCATTTTGATTTGACTGTGCACTCACGGTGGGTGTGACCGGTCGACAGGAGATGCTTACTCCTCCATGACACCTGACCCCACCTCTTGATTGCAAGAGGTCCGTGTTTGTCTATTTTTTTACCAGTTTTGTACCTATATCCAGGATGTTCTAAAGATTTATACTTTGGCATCTGAGGTTTCTTATATTAGCTATCTCTGTAAACCATTTACTTTGTTATTTCTTACAATATTTTAGAAAAAAAATAAAGTGTATGTATTCCGTAATATATATTTACATACCGACTGTAATTTCCTTCATTACAGTTATACAGAAAGTTCGTTTTGTTGTATCAATAAAACCAGTGAGTCACCGCGTGATCTAAGTGTTAACCGCTAGCTGGTGTAGGAATACCTGAATATCTAAGAAACACTTTCCATGACAATGTTACGGCAGCGATTTGTCGGACAAGTATTCTCTGAACATATGAATGAATCAATAAAGGATAAAATAACACTCATTCATTCCATATTTTTATTTAAAGCCATTAATTACCACAAAACAAACAAGAATCACTGAAAGAAATCGAAAACACAAGACTAGGCCTGCATCTGTAGCACACTAGATGCCCATATCATAAGCCTATTGCGATAGATCTAGGTCATGTTATGAAAAGAAACACAGGCACAGAAATGAAAATTTGCTTCGAAGTTACGTTGCTTGTAAGTAAGTTTGAAAAGGGAGTTAGGTCTAGTGCAATTTTGTCCTGCATCTCTGATAAACAGCTTGCTTTTTCCGTCACCATATAGGGCTATTCCTGTCAGAAGAAACAATTTGTCACTCGCATCTCGTGAAATCGGCTCTCTGTTCACCTCAAATCCTATTAATTGCTAGGCTAATTACCAGGCCCATCTTGTTTTTCACAACCTGGAATGTTAATGCCGAGCATAAGTAGTATTCATAGGTTTCTCAGTAAATTGACGTGATACTGTATATGATCAGATGGTAAAAACTGAAGTCTGAATTGACATAAGGAACTATTATAATTTATAGGCCTACACGGATTTTCCATAACAAACGTCGATAATTATTTTTTAAACAGAACAATAAAAGTTTGTTATTTCACAACATAATCTGCATTTGTTTTGTTTCAATTGATCTGAAGGATATGCTAGTGGGCTAGCCTATATACTGAAATAGGTCTACTTACGAAATCGTCACCCATTCACAGTTCGCGGCATTTCCCAGCTGATTCAGCTATTGGTAAAATATCAAATAGAATGGCTACTTCCAGTTGTCATCAACGAACATTAACAGTCACACTCAAACTTTCTGTGATATATTCCACTGATAAAATATCGGAATTCACACGAAAATTTGTTGTAAACAACTATCATCTGTTGCTATCCAAATCGCACATGGTAGGCCTATTAGCCATTTGCACACGGCACATTCGGGCAATTCTCTTCTGACACATCTAACCCGCCACTACTAATGGTCGAATATTAAAAATCGCAAACTAAATCTGAGAATAAGTATTCAGAATTGTCCATATCACTAGTTTCTTTCAAGATAATATAAAAAAAGGAAATTAAACCTTTATTTGATTAGTATTTGCGATCAGAAAAGAGAACTTCGTGTTTCGTGCTGCAAAGAATTTTTTCCATGAGCAATTGCTTTTATACCCCGATTATGTTCAAAAAATGAAAAACAATCCTTAAATGTTTACATTATATATCACCTATTTGTTATAGATATTTATAACATACACACTTCCACTACACTTCAACCTTAGCAGGAAAATATTTACACAGTTTCCTTTTAGTTCCTTAGGAACCCACCAGCTCAATTAAAATATCTAAACATTAAAGTGAGTTTTGGCATTTGCTGTACAAACAAATTGAGTTTATCTGGTCTCTTTTGTCATTAGACGTTGGAAAATTTTGTTAAATAGTTAAATAACAATATGAACTCAATCGGCTACAAACTCCTTACATTGCTTCAGCTTGAAATATTGGAATATTAATTTAGTAAATGTTCTCCATTTGATATTCTAGAACCCTCTAAATTCGCAAATGTTAGAAGTCCTCGGGTAGAATCATGATTTAAACTAACTGGAAAACACCTTTTTACAAATGACTACAATAAAAACATTTTCAATTTATTTACACACGACACGGATTTTGGTCACAATCGTCCGGACGTGGCCATTACATCGCTGAATCAATAAACCTCTAAATGTTTTGATTGGACTTGATTTTAAATAGTGTTTTACGTCACACAACAATTTTTCAGTTATTTGTAGCTGCCAGTTTTTATTGGTTGAGGAGAGAACCTAAGTACAATGTACCCGGGAAGAGAACACCGGCATTCCGTAAGTAAACTTGCCAACTTTCTCACATAAACCAGCTAAGGTTCCAACGAGGCTCGAACCTGCGCTGACCAGAAATGAGAGACCTCATGATTCAAAGCGCAACTCTCTAACCATTCTGGCAAGTAGACCCCGAGTTCCGAATGTAACCTAGGCCAAGACTAAATAAGTTTGTATTTCTTTACATAAATGTATAAAAATGAAGGAAACGCATTGTAAAAACATAACAGTAGATTACTTTTATTTCGCGTGAAATTTAATTTTGCATTAAACCGCGAGACACCTCGAAGGCGATTTCAAATTCATTGCGTAATTTTATACACAATTATTGCCTAATGAATAAGATGTAAATAGGCATGTATGTTGCTTCTATAGCGACTAGATCTTATAACCCGTGGACTTTTCAGAAAAGAATAAACTATCGTCCTCGTGGTCAATGACATTATAAACCACCTATCTATATATAAAAAGTATATCATAAGATATTCAGTGAAAAATAAAACAATGCAAACATCGAAGGGACATAACTAACTTAAAAAAACTCGCCGTTGCACTTGTAATACAAATGGCACGTTACATTGCGAATTTAAATGTTTTTCTAGATATTCGCGAAAAGACAAAGGAAGATGACCTCGCTAAATGTGTTATACGCGAAATAAAAGTAATCTACAGTATACAACAAGTACAATGTACACGCTTTTAAGCCATGTACAATGTAATAAGCAGTTCGGAATATTTAAATACAATTTTGGGATTTCCATGGCCTTATTTAGCTTGAGTAATTAGCCTTGGGTCCTATAAACACCATTCTTTCACTTTTCTGGCAAAGGAATTTAGTAAAAAAAAATGTAGATTTCTTGTAGATGCACTGTTCATTTCACATAAACTACCTTTTTGAAACACAGTTTTCTCAGCAAATAAAATTGATTGAAAGTGTTGTTGATCGTCTTTCAATTTTGAAAACAAAAGGTGACAGGACGTCATTTGTTTCTCACGTGCAGCGCTCGTAACAAATCTGCAAATTTAAGGGATCCTCGAATTAAGGGATGCAACGAATCATGTATTACAATTTTTAAAATGCCGTCGACGACAGGTCATGTTGCTTTAACAGCTGTACGAAGTTTAATATCGAAGCTGATAGATTCCGAGACGATTTGTTTTGTTGTATCAATACAGTAAAAGGACACGCCCACACATCTTTAAAATCGATATAAAAGTCGAAGGTAATGAATGGTCCTATGCCTAAGACTTAGTACAATAAGAGAACACCGGCTTTGAAGGCGAGTTTCAAATTAGGCCAAGTGATCTACGACGACATTGCGTATCACTATGGCATATTTGTGGCGTAGCCAGGGCGTGTCGGGCGTTTGGTTAGATCCAAAGAAGTTAGTCATATAGGTGGCGTATGATGCGTTACCGTGGCGTAACTGTTACGTTGGTGTGATGTGTCGAATTTGGAAACTTGTGGCGTAACTGCTATGTGAGTATTAGGTGGATATAAAAGGACATGGTTTTATTTGATTTGGAGTGTAGTAGAAATATCATGAACATCCTGTCCTACTTGTCATAAATGTCATAAAAGTGACAATGAAAGAGGCAATCTGCAACCCCTGTATGGATTTCAATGAAACTTGACAGGAAGTAAGTACTCAAGGTGTTATACTAGAATTGTGTTTGAGGTGTTGATCCATAAAAAACATGGCCGCTGTCGCCTCTAATTGGAAGAAATTTTACTAGAATTGCGTACGTGCTGCACAGTTCTCTTTATGACCAACTGAATTGGCACATCATGTTTTGCCAAAAAAGGAAAGGAGAAAAAATTAATTTATGTTAACCCATTTCTATCTTGATGCCTCAGATTTTACGGCAAAATTATTATGCAGAGGTTGACGTCATAATGATGGAAGAGCCGACTTTGCTTACATTCCCTTTAGTCTACACAACGTCATGTGATTGATCATGCATGAATGGAAAATTCATAGCGTTAGTAGTAATAGGCATCTCCATAGCGTGCAATTCGAATTTTCCCGCCTGGGAGGGCTACCAGTGGCGCTGTTGATGACGTCATCAGAATCCTGGCTTCTGATTGGTCAATTCAAATTGACCTACCTATGACGTAATACTGGAAGTGAGGTCATTCCGAAGTGAGGTCATATCGGAAATGCGTCATACCAGAAGTGAGGTCACATTGTCATGGCGACATGGAGAAAGAGCCAATCATTGAGCTCAGAGGCGTGTCAGTGACCGGAAGTGGAAGGATGTCGGCGGCCATCTTGGATAATGAGCCATTGAAAGCCTTCATTACTTCGTGACTCTGTACAGCTTATGGGAATTTACAAAGGGAAATCACGCTGTATAGACTCTGGTTGGGACAAACGGGAAATCACTCTGTATAGACTATATGGCTGGAACAAAGGGGAGATCACTCTGTATATTGGAACAAAGAGAAGATCACTCTGCATAGACTATGGTTGGGACAAAGGGGAGATTACTCTGTATAGACTCAATAGATAGTATCAAGGGTGGGTAGTGAAACCGGAAGAACAGGAAGAATGTCCATCTTGGATATGGAATCATTGGGATATCTAGTATCATGAATAGATAGGGAATCCAGTCTAATGGGGATACTTCATTTTAACGGAAACGACATTTCGAATACGAAATTTTATTAACCATCGCACAGCTTTTAGCCATTCAGACAAAGCTTCTGGTTCCACCTCTTCATGTCAGGCCCATCGTGTGGCATAATCTTTGACAGAATTCTTAACTAAACTGAAATTCTGATATCAAACGTTCTAGACCTATATGCATTCGTTATCTACTCTCATTGGAAAATGCAGAAGGTAAACAATGACATCTTCATCAAGGGTCAGTAAAGGATTAGAATATAATATTGAGCATGCTTGTACTGTTTTTTATGTAAAAATAAAAATTAATCTACCGTAAAAAAACGAACTTTAATTAGTTTTATGTCTGACAGAAAATCGGTTATAATGGCAGTAGTATTGAAAGTTTGTTAGGAAATTTATTTAACCTTTCAATCAATTTATTTTTATGGTATTTACAAGTTCACCCGTTTGTACCCCTATATTGCGTCACATTCACTACAAGCTAAGATTGACAGGCCATAAGTCTAATATTGGGTTTAACCGCAGCAGATGACAGGTAATAATATTGGTATTATATATGTTTATTTTATGAAATATCTTACAGAACCCCTTCTCCCGAAAAATTCTTTTACTTTGGTTTTAAGGATTGTTTTTATTGTTTGGACTGCATTGGGTATAAATGCAATGGATTATGGAAAATTCTGTGCAGCACGAATAAATGCACTTCGTGCTGCACATTAAATTTTTTTCCATAAATCACTGCATTTATATTCGATGCAGTCCAAAAAATGAAAAACAATCCTTATATTAGCATATATTACCATTTTCTGTTAATCTGTAGTCAGCTGGTTACGAAATACATTCTATGTAATTGGCTTTGGGTATTAGTTTTTTTTCATATAACGTAAAAGCCTACATCAAAAGCTGTGTGACATGAGAAATAACTCGTTTTTTTTTCTGTTTTTCATATAATTTTGAAAGAAACAAGTGGTTTTATACCTATCAGATAGGCAATTCTGTGACTATTTCGTAAGTATTTCACTTTCAGTCTATTTCTGCTAGCAAATCCTTCATATTAATTGGAATAATGAAAAATACAAATACATGTTGTGAAATAACAACTTTAATTAGAATGTTGTGAAATAACAACTTTAATTAGAATGTTGTGAAATAACAACTTTAATTAGAATGTTGTGAAATAACAACTTTAATTAGAATGTTGTGAAATAACAACTTTAATTAGAATGTTGTGACTGTTTCGTAAGTAATTCACTTTCATAAAATTAGACTGCAGTCATATTAATTAGAATAAGAAAAAAATATAAATATATTTGTGAGATAACAAACTTTGTTAAGGAAGTAGATCCGTTGAAAGAAAATTATTATGATACTGGAAGATCTAGAGTAGAGGAAAAATGTTCATTTATAATTTGACATTGAAACTGAGTTAATAATTTAGTTCTTTGTGTTAATGTTAAACAAACAGTTGTTACAAACAGTTGTTAAAAACTCCATTGCTGAGAAAGCCTTCAATGCTGTTTGTTCTGGCTGTTGCAGCTTGTTGAACTTGGGAGAGAACGAGGTGGGAAGTAGGAGGGATTGAGGATGAAATGTGAGAAGCTGATCCACATGAGACCTGATTTTCAATATCATCAGAGATGCTTGACTGTTGCACTCACACTTTTTTGTGCAACGGACAAGTTACGGTTATAGCTTTAAGTGAACTCTCATTTCTATGGCCAGGCATGAACATAATTTGTCTCGACTCATAGCCTGCTCGACTCATTGCAGTTATCGCTGTGGCTCGAAAACGGTGTGCTGTGTACCTCTCTTCGCATCCAGAAGACTTTGCAATGTCGGACAAGAAATTACTAAAACTGCGCTATAAAAATGGCTTATTCTGAAACCAGATGGATTGGTTTACGGAATTGACCAGGACATCCTGTGAGCAACTGTTGAACAGGAAGGCAGCTGATTAGTGAGTCACTTGGCGACTCGTGACTATACAAGTAAAATCTTCCAAGTTTCTGACTTAATTCATTGGCTGATACAACTGCCATAACTAAACACGAACCAAACTGCTGGGCATGCCAATCTGAAAGGAAATCATTCCATATATACAGTAGTATAGTAATTATGACTTCTGAAATAACTTTTTAACAATTTAATAATTGTTTTTGATGGAGTTCAAATTTGTTTTTTAGTTTATTGATCTAGATCTATGAATCATAATTTTGTTTCTTTTATATTTGCATGAAATTATTTGTCTGGACTGGACATCATATAAAATTCAAAACTGGAATTGTTTTGAGATAAGAATTAGATACTGGACTGTATTACTGTATAAATTTTCTGTAATTAATGTAAAATGATACTTTTTCATTAAAATATATGTATTCACCTTGGAAAAGTTTGTTGATCCATTTTGTATTCATTTTTGTTGCGGTACTCTGATTAGTATCCTCGAAGATCCTCAGAAACACTAGAGAATCGAATAAAGTCTGTTGGTTCTGTAGTGTTTACAGGATTGACAGGAGCCTGGGGAGGGTCTGTTGGATTTTGTAATTCCACACTCATGTTTTGTACTAAATAGAGACTGAAGTAAGTCTGTATCAGCATCGTCATCATTAAAAAAACAGCTCGTCCACTGTTGGCATAGTAAAATCACACTCGTAGTCTGACATGATTTATTGATGAAAAAAATATCAAACAGTCGACGGAAATGTGACGTCATCTAGTCATAACAACATGACCTAAATCGTGACCTAGATATATCATGATGACATGAGCCTGTAGGTATTACGTACATGTATATACGTAATATGCAGTAGTCGTGTTTCTGATTTATTTCTGTGATTTTATTTGTATTGTGATAATATATGGTTTTTAAGAAGAAGAAAAAACATATATATTTCTGTGATTTCATATTCTTTATTCGTTAATTTGAGAGATCGCTTGTATTGTACAACCACACCTGGCTGTGTAGATAAAGGTCTCATTGATTATTTATGTCAAAAAAAAAGTAAAGTGGTTAACACTCGGGTCACGTGACTGCGTGTTCCGGCAAACACAACGCTCTATATACTTGTAGCGAAGGGAATTGCAGTCGGTATGTACATATATAGATTTATTTACCGTGTTGAAACGTACTATCTAATTTAACTAGCATTATAAAACCTCCATTCCATGCCTCATATTACGTCATTTCGACTTTATGTCAGCACTCTGCAGTACGGCTTTCCCTAAACCTACAGAGTCATCACGCTGTCACCAGGACCCAGTTGTTCATCTACTGGTAAAATTTTAACCCTCAGTTAAATACCATAACCAAGGATTCAAATTTAACCTAACGTTAAATTCTGTTGCTCAATAAATGGTTAACTTTATCTTTGGTTAAACCATCGGTTAAATACAGAAAGTACAGCAAAACTTTAAGGTTCTGTTACTTATTTATACCAATTAAAGACCCGTTAGATTATTATTTCAAAATGGCTGAAATTGACACTGTTATCAAACGTACTTATAGGTTTTATAACCCTCGGTTACCATATTTAACCGAGGGGTTATATTTAACCCTTAGTTAAATTTAACCAAAAGATGAACAACTCGGTCCTGGTGTTTATGTTGTTCCGTGTTGCACATGTCAAAGACGATAATGTTAGGAATTACTTGTATTCAAATTAGATCTACTGATGTAGTAGAATTTCTCCAAAAAGCATTATCAGACTCCGGATCTAGTGTATTTACCATGCCACGGCTTGTACCTGTTCAGTGTTTGTCTTTGTACACGGAATTCTTAATCGGGGATGTAAAGTTATGTGGTTTGTTGTTAAGGTACTTGGTACCGAGTTACAAGTGATTACTAAATGGCTATCACGACACAAGATACTTGTGTGATCCACCATTTATTTCAATTAAAACGCCAAGATGAGTATCGCTTTTATACAGTATATGGTGTAAGGGAGGCAACTCTCACAACAGATGCTATATTTTGTTTAACGTCCCACTCAAGAATATTTCACTTATTTGGAGACGTCACCAAATGCCGGTGAACGGCTTCAAATTTTGGCCAATGCTCGGCACTTACCGCCATTGAGCAGTAAGGGTTCTTTAGCATGCCGACACCTACTGTGACACGGGACCTCCAGTTTTTACTGTCTCATCCGAAAGACAGGACACCAACCTGTCGCCAGCGAGACTCGAACTCACGACCTCACGATCCAGAGTCGAGCGCGCTACCGACTGAGCCAGGCCGGCTCCAGATGCAATAACATCTCCCTTCATTTGATGACGACATGAAAGACTATGCTGATAAGGAATATGGTCAGTGTTCACTGGACATGAACAATTACATGTATATATAATATTAACTAAGGCATTGCCTTGAAGCGAGCGCAGCTTTGTCATTGTAACATCATAATGTAGCATTAAATGCATCGGGTTAGGTAAACCGCGTGGTTTAGATTGATGCAGACAGTGTTTTGCATCCAATGTATGTACAGCTCATTTTCTACTCCTTTACCATAAAGCGCTCGCTTCGGTCGCTTAAAATCATGTTGAAATTGTTGTCCAAATTATAGGTTAGGCGTATTTGGCGATGTTTTATTGGAACAATAAGATGCTAGTAAGCCGTCAAAATATATCTAGGCTGCTGCTAACCCGGCTATAGACCCTTTCACGATAACTATGGTCCTGTAACTTTGAGGGAATAAATGATACAGATTCCCGTAAAATGACGTCAAAAACAATCAGTTACTATAACGACGTCTATATTTTTGCGGGTATCTGTATCATTTATTCCCTCAAAGTTACAGGACCGCAGTTATCGTGAAAGGGTCTATAACGGGATCGGGCTGTCATATCGAGGCTGTTACTAATCCGGCTATTACGGGATCGGGCTGTCCAAAGCCCATTGTACTCAACCACGTGTATAATTCAACCATTCGAAGTAGAAATTTACGACAGCCATGTTTCTAGGAACCCGTATGCGGAGCATTGTTTGCAATGTACCGGTTGAAACTTTTTGAAGCCCATAGTACACACTGGAAGGCGCTGTAAATATTGAACTTGACTCAAAATGCAACATTTCTACACTAAAGAGCTCGCTCCGCTCGCATAATAGTCATGGACTATGTTGTAATAATATGACCTAAGGCATTGGCTTGAAGCGAGCGCAGCTTTGTCATTGTAACATCGTAATGTAACAATAAATGCATCGGGTTAGGAAAACCACGTGGTTTATATTGATGCAGACAGTGTTTACCCCTTACCATAAAGTGCTCGCATCGCTCGCTTAAAATCATGCTGATATTGTTGCCAAATTATAGTTAAGGAGTATTTGGCATTGTTTTATCGGAACAATAAGATGTTGGTAAGCCGTCATAATATATATCTAGGCTGTTACTATCCGTTTCTAATACGACTATTACGGGATCAGGCTGTCATATCTAGGCTGTTACAAATCTGGCTATTTCGGGATCGTTCTGTCGACAAACCTATTGTACTCGGCAGGCACGTTTCTAGGAACCCGTATGCGGAGCCTCGTTTGCGATGTACGGGTTGAAACTTTTTGATGCCCATAGTACACACTGGAGGATTGTGACCGTAAGAGGGCTCTGTAATTACTGGACTTGACTCAAGTTGCAACATTTCTACAAAAAGAGCTCGCTGCGCTCGCATATAACCACTTAATAAAGGGTTCACAGTACTAGTCATTTTGCGGATACATAATCACATAAATGTTTCAAAGTCATTTTGTGGATACATAATCACACATAAATGTTTCAAAGTCATTTTGCGGATACATAATCACACATAGATGTTTCAAAGTCATTTGTATGAATGGCAAAATATGGATCACATTTTTATATTAAACATTAAAGAACGATGTCATACAAAAAATCCCTTGGTTTTATTACACTGCCACTGCGTGTGGTATATGGTTGGTGGTGAGGGGTATGAGTATTGTCATGGAAGGGTGTCGTGCCATGGTAAGTGTTAGATGGGGTGCTGGATGATCATGGGGTGACCTTTTTGGGGGTAACCTTAATCTCTGAATCAACTTCTGTATTAGCTTTTAGTTTTGGGTCATATTCATAGACCTTGTAAGAGGGGTTCATAGATAGGTCAATATGTATCTTACTCTTAATAAGATGGCGTCGATTACGCCTAAATGTACCACTATATTGTGATCGGATTACATAAGAGTGGCCATCTGCCTTATCAGTGATAATGGCTGGTGTCCACAGTTTATCATTCTGCTGAAATCTGACCATGTCACCAATGTTGAGGGGGGTCAGGGGTTTAGACGACTGATTGTGATACTTGGATTGGGTGTTTGGACTTTCGAACATAGAAGATCGTAGCTGGCTGTGGCTTATACTATAAGGTTTGAGCTGGGTTGACAGTACAAGTATAATAGATCTAAGACATCTATCTTGGAGTAATTCAGAGGGTGAATGACCTGTGCTCTGTAATGGGGTGTTTCGATATTCAAGGAGTCTAAAGAAAGGGTAACTTTTGCTCAATTTTGCCTTCTCAAATATGTTTTTCACCGTCTGGACAGTGCGTTCTACCAAACCATTTGAATGAAGGTATTTGGGGCAGGAGGTGAGTAGTTATAGGCAGCTCCCC
>BROG01001808.1:0-26956 GCA_030159075.1 Atrina japonica | reverse complement strand
TAATATATACATGGCAATTGTGCGGTGTTTGCAAGCAGTGAAATGTCAATGTTTGCGATGGCATAAGATGTTTCTGTCAGTGTTTGCTATAGAAACTTATGCAAATATGTCAAGATAGACGGGGTTTTATGTCATATAAAATATGACATAAAAGGCATATGGCATAGCAGTGAAATGCTTTAAGTAATTATAATTCAAATACTATTTCCAATATTCCTATAAGACGGTTTACCACGCACAGTGACGGTCCTTAAAAGTTCCTCTAAAACAAGTACTGATTGACACGACAATTTTTTGTCCTGTCATATTAACCGAAAAATGCCACATAGTGATTCCTAAATTTGCCACAATCTGTAAACAGTATAGGGAGCCCCACCGTCGTGAAACCATGGTCATGAATCAATGTTCTTTTTCCTACCCGTGGTATCATGTGCTCGAAATCACTCGTGCATATATTATATTATTCATGAAGCCTCCGCCATTGCGAGTAAACGTATGTATATAGGTAGATTTCGTCTATAAATAGTGTTAGAAGAATTGGTTCTGCGTTAGTGATAGTGTACTTGATATTTGATTTTGTGTTCCTTCAAGTTTAAACATTATTTCATAATAGTTTTGATCTTCTAACAAAGGTCCAAAAACAAACAAATATATAGGGTTGTTTAAAAGAAATAACTATACAATATAAAAAATCTCAGATACCAAAGTATAAATCAATAGAATGTCCAAGATATACATACAAATCCGGTAAAATAGACAAACACGGACCTCTGGAAACCAAGAGGTGGGATCAGGTGCCATGGAGGAGTAAGCATCCCCTGTCGACCTGTCACACCTGCCGTGAGTCCACTGTCAAGTCCAATGAAATACATGAGGAGTGAATCCTGGTCACAATTGGTACAGACGTCCCAACAGCCGCCAACGAAAAGGCAACCCAGCATTTCACTTAGTGAAATAGAGTAATCGCAAACAAGACTATTAGACCGACCGTAAAACTTGCGAAACGCGGTTTTCGATATCCCTGTGTCAATAATTTGTCAGTGAGAAGTTTACCTCTGTATAAGAAATCTTCATATGTTGTACACGCCTTTGCATATCGGATCATTTGTGAAATATAAACTCCATATGCGGGTGACTGAGGAATATTACTACTTAAATGTGGAAATAGGTATTATTGAATATAAGGTACGTAGGTATGACTAAATTACTACATACTGCTATCAATTACGTATTAGGAAGAATGACCCCAGTTCTTGTACTGATTAATGGAGAGTCATGGCGTAGCACATAGGAAGAACGTTATAATCATATTACATTAATTTGCATTTTTAACCATATATAAACATTATAAGTATCTAGTATCAAAATTTATTACTGGTTAAATGATAGATCTCAAACAACCGTAGCTTTAAAAACGAGTTTAGTACGTAATATATGTGTATTGTCCTTCATGAGAAGCCGTCATAGCTTAATTTACAAGAATGTTTAATGTACAAAATACGTTTAATACGTATATGTATCGTTCGCCATGAAAAGCCGGCAATTTAGGATGAAAAGAACAAAAAGTAAGTTTACTTATCATTTTACACGGTGTGCGTTCCTACAAGTTTAAACATGATTTATTATATAATAGTTTTAATCTTATAACACACGTCTAGAGACGAATACAAGTATACAGCTGTTTAAAAGAAATAGGTAGTCTTTCATGGTTTATGACCAATAAGTCGTTAATTAAACGTTTGGTTTTCTTTAATATCTGCTGTTGATCTGAAGTAACTCTCGTAAAAAAATAAAACAAGCCATAAATGTAAATGACAGGGGCGTATCCTCAATAATCAAGTGGGGATGAGGCCAGCATCTTGATTTTGGCAGCCATGTTGGATTTGACGCGGTGTTAGCGGGCATCTTCGTTTTTGCTCACAGTTCACGCATAAGGAACAGCACAGTCATTACCTTGAGATGAGACATCCATCTTAATGCACAGATATGAGATACCACTACAATGTGATTTTTAATTTTTTTTTATTGCATTTGACATCTCGTAATTTAAATGGTCAAGATTTGAGGTACCTCTATGGGAAGTCAAACTTTACTTCTTTATATTATAATTCTGATACCCCGTCAGGGACCTCATTTCTCTTTTCTAGTGACGTGATTTCCATTTCCGATTTCGATTTTCTATTTTCACCCAACGTTCTCCATTCTAATTGAATGAGACCCTTCATAAGCGGTGGAGTTTCACATGATGTCGATTGTCACTTTAATATTCTCCATTCCGATTGGATGAGACCCTTCAAAAGGGATGGGATTTCATATGATGACGCCATTTTGGAAAATGATGAAATGATTATCATGGTCCGCTGAACAGAGTATGTGTTGTTTTTTACACATTAATTAAGTCATTATTTACTGTACCTTAAACACAGGTAACATACATATATAAACACGGCTTTTGATTTTTGTATTTCGAGTCTTAAGTTTTTAGTACTAAATGCGACATTATGTGTTCTGGGAAATGCTCAAATCACAATGGACTTGTTTAGGATGTACAACGAAAATACCCTCAACTAATATTCAAAAGTGACAGCTTTGATAACGACGTTAACAATAAGATTTCCAAAATGCGTTATATTGTATACATGTACAATCGTAGAAGGAAAATATATCACGCAAAATAAAATGTCCATGAAAAGCAAGAAGCCGTGTGCCAACCTGATACATGAAAATAATCAAATAACATAATATACGATCTGCATTCTGAAATTTCAGAACGTCATAATAAAAAATTAAAACATCAATGGATACATGATCAAAAGTTGGCTCTAGAGTGTATTTATATATTGTCTTAAATACGTCTACTTTATCTGTTGTGATAAAAACAACCATTACAGATGACCATGTACCTTTGTTTTGATATTCTGCCGATATAATACTAAAATCGGACACATTGAAATTCGGTAAATTTGAGGATATAATGTGAGTCCCATGAATGTCATTGTAAGCGAGTTTGATTGTATATATATATATATATATATATATATATATATATATATATATATATATATGTATATATAGTTCACTACTTCTTTCTTACTTTAGTGGTATTACTAGACGATCGCTAAAACCATTCAATCACTAGCGATACTGAGTGGGAAAAGTTTAGTTTACATCTATATTCAAGTCAGTTTATATGTGGTATAAGTTAACAAAGAAATGCTATGAAAAATATCTTAATTTATCTTTATTGTAGCATGTGCTCCAGGATATTTTGGGGAAAACTGTTCATCCGCGTGTCCCCACTGTGCTGGTGACAAAACATGTAATCAATCCGGTATATGTATAAATGGATGCGTGGCAGGCTACTTTCCAAAACAATCTCCAGGTTGTCTCGGAACATGTGGTAAATGTGCAAGTGTTGCATGCAATGCAGATGGAACTTGCCCTAATGGCTGTATCTTTGGATTATATTTTGGCGACCTGTTAACGACAATCATGTCCATTTTTAGATGGATCGCATTAAACTGTAAATAATAGCTAAATGTGAAAGGAAAAAACGGAAACTGTATGTCATGTAAAGATGGATATTACCGGTACAAACAAAATGTAACCCGGATAAAATGTCCGGATTTTTTTGTGCAATTGTTTGAATGTGAGATGTGATATATCCTCAGGTCTCTGTCTTGGTAAGTGAAGTTATAGTTTTATCCTTCTTTTCATTCCTCAGTCTACCTGCCAATTTTGTGTTACTTGCATATAGTTGTTTTCTTATTTTTTTGTTGTCCTGTCAATGCACGCTGCAGTTGTAGACAATGTTTGATTTAATAGTATTACGGTCACTTATCTCAACTACTATAAATGTATTAGTATATGATTAAATGTAGACTTGTGTTCGTTTCTAAATGTCATTTCTGATGTATACTCGTACTCATGATTTTATTCAAGTCCCGTCTTGCTTGTAATTTCAATGCCTTTAACGTAACTGCAGTTATTCATTTATTTGTATATGGTAATAGAAATGTGATTTCTAAAATTTTACTTGTCCGATTTGCTAACACGTTTTTACTGGCATAAGGTTGTTTAATTTAATACTGAAACGAGAAACTTTTATACATGTGATGTAAATATGACAAATCAAAGTTTGGAAAACTCATTTACATATGCCACTTACAATGACTCAGTACCAGTGATTGAAGGTGTTACCGATCATCAATTTTTTGCAATAAGGATGTGTCAGTCACATATAAAAATCACAGATACCAAAGTATAAATCTTCAGGATGTCAAAGATACAGATGTACAATGTACTTACAAATTTGTGTGAAAGAATTGGGAATAGAATGGACCTCTGTAAATCCTGGACCGGTACCATGATCAAGGTAACATGGAAGAGTAATCATATCACTGTTTTGAACCGGTCACCCATGCCCCCCGGTTTTGGAGCGTGAGTTGACACAGGAGAAAAAAGGAGATTCCAAATTCAAATGGAAAACACTCTTAATTTTGAGGGTACCCCCACATGCCTTATCAGTGATTGCTCTGTCCGTGGAAAACTAATCTGAGCACCAATTTCAGCGCCTATAACAATATAACATAGCATAAACGCGACCCACCCACTATTCAAATATCTGGTAGTAAGACGTCCCCTTATTCAGTGTTACTGGCTATATTCCACAGCAAGCCCCCCCATAAAGCAACATTTAATCCATCGGGTTACGGGAAGAATAAGAATAAGTCGCGCCGCAGTGTTGTGTACTCTCTATATGCTAAACGCATTTAATTGTCAAAAAATCACGTTGTCTTGGAACTATGGGACGAAAAATCACGCCTGCTTCACACTGCGGCAGCATTTTTTAAAATCCGTTTGCGATGAACTTTTCTGTGTTTGTATTATTTTTAAAAGTGCCGTGTCAATTAGTAGTTGTTTTAAAGGAACATTTAAGGAACATACTATTGGTAGGATCGTCATTGCTCGTTGTATACTTCTAATGCCATCGAAAACGACGTAATTTTTAAACGAAATTGCACTGCTCGCAAACACTACACAATTGCCATATATATATATATATATATATATATATATATATATATATATATATATATATATGTAAATTTCCGCCTACTAAAAAACACGTGTAACTTGTACGACATGGTTATTATTAACTGTTGAATATTTATTTCGTTTCTGTTGTGAAAATATACTTGGGTTATTTTTCTAGTAAAGAAAATCCTGAGTCATTTATCTATGGTGAAAAATATTATTGCGCCTTTTACAGATCCGTAAAAAGTTATCTGGAGTGGGTCAGTAGACCTTTCTGGAGTTTATTCTTTCTGTTACCGTTTGTCATAATAGCATGGATGTTAAACATTTTATCTTATATATATATATAGCTTTTAGAAAATTTGAAGGCACACAATTTTTCTCGAATTCACAGTATCAAAACTTATGACTTCTCTACTCTTTACACTACTATTCCACTATAAAAAAATTAAAAAAGAAAGACTTCTCACAGCATTATCATAGACAACTGCATTTTTTCACTAAAGGTGGAACCCGAAAATTTAAATATGTAGTGATTGGCTATCAGGATACTTATTTCGTCAAACACCACTCTGATTCTACACATAAATATACTGAAGTTGATATAAAACATGCTGGAATATCTAATAGACAATATATTTGTAATGTTCGGAGAGACGTGGGTCTTTCGAAACAAACCCGCTGTCGGCATTCCTATGGGAACCAATTATGCTCCTTTATTGCCCCGACCTGTTCCTTTATTCATACGAAGCAGACTTCATTCAGAAACTGCTGAATCAAAAGAAGAAAAAGTTAGCGGTGAGCGGTTTGTCCTTTAATTTGACATTTAGATATATCGACGGACGTTTTGTCAATTAATAATGACAATTTTCATACATATGTCAATGCGATATATCCCAGCGAACTAGAAATTAAAGATACAACAGAATCAAGCACACAAGCTTCATACATAGACATTTTACTTAATATAAACACAGACCGGAAATAAGCAATTAAGCTATACGACAAACGCGAATTTTCCACATTTAAGTAGTAATATAGTTGCAACTAAGCCATATGATAAACGCGACTATTTCGGCTTTCCCATCGTACATTTTCCACATTCAAGTAGTAATATCCCTCAGTCACCTGCATATGGAGTTTATATTTCACAAATGATCCGATCTGCCAGGGCTGTGTTGTTGCACATATGAAGATTTCATATACAGAGGTTTAAACTACTCACTGAAAAAAATATTGACACTGGGATATCGAAAAACCGGCGTTTAATGTCAACGTTCCGCAAATTTTACGGTCGGTAACAATAGTCTTGTTTGCGACTACTCTGTTTTCTTAAGTGAAATGTTGAGTTGCCTTTTCGTTGGCGGTTTGTTGAGACGTCTGTACCAATTGTGACGAGGATACACTCCTCACTTGTTTCATTGGACTTGACTGTGGACTCACGGCGGGATGTGACCAATCGACAGGGGATACTTACTCCTCCATGGCACCTGATCCCACCTCTTGGTTTCCAGAGGTCCGTGTTTGTCCATTTTTACCGGATTTGTATCTATGTCCTGGACATTCTATTGATTTAACTAATATCTATATCTATATCTCTCTCTCTCTCTATATATATATATATATATGACCTGGAATCTAGATACCATGCAGTTCTAGATACCAGATGTGAAAAGCAACCTACAAGGAAGTGTGACGGCACTTATAGTAGTTACAAGAAAGGATTCCTACATCTATAAATAATTAAATCCCATGAAAAGAACTGAGAGACGATATCATTAAAAGTCGTCAATGTTAATATTACGAAACCGGAAGCCATCTTGTCCGAAAATCTGTTGAGGTCACATGATATGAACACTAAATATTCCGACAAAAGTGTACGGAATGGGATAAACCGAAAAATCCCAACGTATATTCATGATTCCTACGCAGAAAAATTATCGAGACCGGTTAGTTTTTCTATGTGCTTGAGAACTAAGTCGGTGTAACCATAATTCCTGCGTTATTGTGTAAAATCAGTAAAACGATGGGTACAACTCTTCCAATTGTTTTGTTTACGAGTCAGTCCACTGTAGGCATGACTAAGCCAAAGAGGATACGAGTTTTGATGGGCACGAATTGAGATGAGTTTACCAACATACCACGTAAGACGTAAACACGTTGGCATACAGGTAGTAAACAAACACACACATACACAAACACACACATACACACAAACAACAGAAGAACAAGAGAGATAGAATTGATGAAGAAATTGTACTGTACGTTTAGGAACAGAAACAGCGTTGAGATGATTTGAGGAAGGAAATAAGCAGCCTCGATCGGTCAAGTGTATTTATATTACACTTCTGTTCAAACATGGAGTCTTAAACTGGTCGGAGAATAGCAATACATGCTTTTGTTTTATCTATTTAACTTGAGAGTGATAAAGATATATGTATAGAAATACAATATTTTTCTTTAGAAAAATGAATAATTGCAGTTTTCGATGAAATACTTCCCATAATGTGACGTATATTCATGTAACGGCAGTGATCGGTACACGTGCGATCGCTAATAAGGGGTGTTTTTATCACGTTGTTTTTATAATTTTCGGACTAATTGCAGTGTATGTGTGTACTAGTTTGGATCAGTATCTCTTTAACTTTTATGTGTGAATCGGAGAACTTTTTACGATATTTCATGTAGATCAATATCAGCCGGTCATGGACCTTTAAAGTTTCATTTCTTGCCAATGCGTTGTTCGAATGAAGATATTATTTTCATCCTTGGGAACATGAAGATAATATTGTTCAAATCAATCTAACCCAGGTCATTTATGTACTTTTTTCGCAGTTATAAAGTTTTATCAGTTATCTTAGTTTTGCCTCCGTTTATTCCTATTGCGACGCCAAAATCTCATTAATGTGTGAAACCTATTTAACTTACACCCAGTTTCTCTCGAAACAAATCTGTTTAAACTAAGAAAAAGACATTTTAATTGGAGAGAAAAAATAGACACCCCAATTGCTTTTGCTTACATTTCTATAACAATAGTTCCGTTTGCTTCCAATGCAATACCGAGGTTATAGTATTTTTTTAGTTCATATTATTGTTCCATTTTATCTTCTTGAGCATTATAACTTTGGCATTATGTTTATAATATTTATAACCACTAGGTCGTTGTCACTGCTGGTGAACAGTTTGAGTCCCCGACTGTATACATAAACTTAGTACCTGGTATTTCGATACCACCTGTTCATCTTATACTAGTAATATTTGGCACTGATAACACCATTTAAATTCCAAATCTTTCTAAAGCTAATATAGTCACCTTTTTTACATTGATTGCTCTTAGACGGATTTCATCTATACTTTTAGATTTATTATTTGTCCTTGTATGATACCAATTTCTCTTTAGACAATACACATACATTTTGAATTGGAGATTAACTGAGGAAGTCTAATAGACAGAAACGACCGTCTTGAGCATTAAATCTTTGATATTATGTTTATAATATTTATAACCACTAGATCGTTGCCACTACTGGTGGACCGTTTGAGTCCCCGAGTGTATACATAAACTTAGTACCTGGTATTTCGATACTATTTGGCACTGATAACACCATTTAAATTCTAAATATTTCTAAAGGTAAGATAGTCACCCCTTAAAAGTGGTTACTCTTAGACGGATTTCTGCTATAATTTTAGATTTACTACTTGTCCTTGTATGATACCACTTTCTCCTTAGACAATACACATACATTTTGAATTGGGGATCAACTGAGGAAGTCTAATTGACAGATCGTCTTGAGCATTAAAACTTTGGTATTATGTTTACAATATTTAATCCAATATTTGGTATCCAAAGTACTGATTTTTATTTTATTTATTTATTTTTTGTAAATCGACGTGAATTATAATTCATGAACTTCCTGAAACTCTGTTATGTATGTCAAGAAAAGAGCGCCTTCTATCTCCAAGCAGGAGGTATCCATAGAAGCTTAATTTTGAATTTTGAAATTCCATTTCCTGTCAATCAGTTACTCGAGTGAAAGTTATATTCTTTTTCATTCTTGGTATAATCGTGATCAAAGAAATCCAACATGTGATTAGGGTGAACCATTTATTTTATATAATTTTGGCGCAGTAAATCATAGTTTTCTGAGTTTGCCCTAGGTTTTCTCCCGTTAATTTGAATTGCAACGCAACATACTCAAAACAATTGTGAAACCTATTTTTACTCCATTTTCTCTCGACCGCATTAACTAGAGAAAATTTGCTTTTAACTGAGAAAAACACATTTTTCTGAGTTTGCCCTAGGTTTTCTCCCGTTAATTTGAATTGCAACGCAACATACTCAAAACAATTGTGAAACCTATTTTTACTCCATTTTCTCTCGACCGCATTAACAAGAGAAAATTTGCTTTTAACTGAGAAAAACACATTTTTACTGTAGAGAAAAAAAAATTGAACTAATATTACTTAACCATTTTCTTCTCATTTTAAACAATTTCATTTTTTATGTAATCTCTCAGTAATGCAAATTAATTGGTTGAAGGGCAGGTTTAACTGTGGTACGATCGCAAAAAGTTAAGTCTATATTCTCGAGAGAAATGTAGGTTAACTAAGAAAAAAATACAACAAAGTTTATTTACTCTATCTGGGTATTTTACTGGCTAATATGAAGTTTATAAGCATTTAATTAATGAGTTTAAACAATAGAATATGAACATTATTCTAAATTTTCCATGAGAAAATCGTAAAGAAACGGGAGCTCATACCACCTGTTATGATATGAAAGTCCTCATTTCCGAAATCAGGAATAATCAAGGATCAAGGTGAACTCGTAAATATATATTCGAACACTCGGCTCTTTTTACAGGACCATTCACATCCAATTCGAATAATTTGATAAGAGCTACGCCTCTTATAGGGTTTATATAAAAATATGAGAAACACCAGAATGCGTGACGCTATGTGAGGAAAAAAAACGAACATGTGCAGTATACTGGTAGGATTTTATCTATTTTTACAATCAAAGAGACTATTAATTTACGGATACTAAAATAATAAATGTTTGAAATTTAAAAACCAATGCCAAATCAGTCCATAGATTTGCATCGTATTATAAATAACGATTTTCTGAAAATCACCTATCATATTGCAAACAATTGTGAAGTTAACATTTCTTTACCGAATTATCATTTATTTTATGAAGTGATCTTTTTTCTGAGATAGTTAGTCAACTTGAATTGTGTTTTGTTTTTATCCACAATTACCAAATATTGATGTCCTGTTAGATGTAACAGGTATGTTTCTATATTTGTTACAAATGACAATTGGAGCAAGAAGATGATACGTTGGTTAAGATTTAGTATTATGAAAATAATTGAAATGTATACGGTATAATATATAAGTACAGTAATAAAAGGATGTTACTTAAATAGGGTGGTAGTGATTGTTTATTAATTCAGTGAAACCTTTGGGACACAAGGAAACTATGTAATCTTTATAGAGAGGCGGTATTTATATAGAAGTTGATTTGTACACAAATTGCACTATTCTGGAACAGCAAAAACGGACATTGTGACCAGGTGGTCTATATACACACGTGGTCGATTTACTGTAGTTTGGTTTTATATAATATCAATTTTCAATTTCCCTCTTTCAGCGTGCGACCCTGGGTATTATGGAGAAAAATGTCTGTCTCAATGTCTACACTGCGGCGGACACAAGGCATGCAACAATTCCGGTGTATGTGTGGACGGATGTGAGGTCGGATTTTATCATGATGATTCCAAACTATGCTCTAAACAATGCGGCCATTGCAATGGAACCCGATGTAATTTAGATGGAAGTTGTCCAAAGGGATGTGTCGATGGATATTATTCGCTTGACTGCACAGTTCGGTGTCCAAATAATTGTCACAACAAAAGATGTGAACGGCAATTTGGAAAGTGTATTCAATGTAAAAATGGATATTTCGACGAGCACTGTGATGTGGAATGTCCAAAGCATTGCCTGCAAAGGAAATGTGATATCAATTCTGGAAAATGTCTCGGTATGTTGAAAAGTGGTTATAGCCTTGGTCTGTAAAGATGGAAAATACACTTAGTGATGAAATATGTAGACATCTCAATTCAGAACGCGAATCATGCTAAAAATATAAATATTTATTGCATTCAAAGTTTTCGGTGATTATTTAAGATTACCAGTTCTTAGCTAAATAGATAATACTCTTAGATCAGATATCGTCTTGAGCAATATAACTTTGGTATTATGTTTATAATATTTATAACCACTAGGTCGTTGCCACTGCTAGTGGACCGTTTGAGTCCCCGAGGGTATACATAAACCTAGTACCTGGTATTTCGGTACCAGCTGTTCATCTTATACTAAAGTAATATTTGGCACTGTTAACACCATTTAAATTCGAAAATTTTCTAAACTGAGATAGTCATTTTTTTGAAAGTGGTTACTCTTAGACGGAATTCGGCTATACTTTTACAGATATTGTCTGGCCTTGTATGATACCACTTTATCTTTAGAAAATACACATACTTTTCAAATTGGAGCTCAACTGATGAAGTCTAATTGACAGAAACGATATCGTCTTGAGCAATATAACTTTGGTATTATGTTTATAATATTTATAACCACTAGGTCGATGTCACTGCTGGTGGACCGTTGGAGTCCCCGAGGGTATACATAAACCTAGTACCTGGTATTTCGGTACCAGCTGTTCATCTTATACTAAAGTAATATTTGGCACTGTTAACACCATTTAAATTCGAACATTTTCTAAACTAAGATAGTCATTTTTTTGACAGTGGTTACTCTTAGACGGAATTCGGCTATACTTTTACAGATATTGTTTGGCCTTGTATGATACCACTTTATCTTTAGAAAATACACATACCTTTCAAATTGGAGCTCAACTGATGAAGTCTAATTGACAGAAACGATATCGTCTTGAGCAATATAACTTTGGTATTATGTTTATAATATGTATAACCACTAGGTCGATGTCACTGCTGGTGGACCGTTTGAGTCCCCGAGGGTATACATAAACCTAGTACCTGGTATTTCGGTACCAGCTGTTCATCTTATACTAAAGTAATATTTGGCACTGTTAACACCATTGAAATTCGAAAATTTTCTAGACTGAGATAGTCATTTTTTTGACAGTGGTTACTCTTAGACGGAATTCGGCTATACTTTTACAGATATTGTTTGGCCTTGTATGATACCACTTTATCTTTAGAAAATACACATACCTTTCAAATTGGAGCTCAACTGATGAAGTCTAATTGACAGAAACGATATCGTCTTGAGCAATATAACTTTGGTATTATGTTTATAAATATGTATAACCACTAGGTCGATGTCACTGCTGGTGGACCGTTTGAGTCCCCGAGGGTATACATAAACCTAGTACCTGGTATTTCGGTACCAGCTGTTCATCTTATACTAAAGTAATATTTGGCACTGTTAACACCATTGAAATTCGAAAATTTTCTAGACTGAGATAGTCATTTTTTTGACAGTGGTTACTCTTAGACGGAATTCGGCTATACTTTTACAGATATTGTTTGGCCTTGTATGATACCACTTTATCTTTAGAAAACACACATACTTTTCAAATTGGAGCTCAACTGATGAAGTCTAATTGACAGAAACGATATCGTCTTGACCAATATAACTTTGGTATTATGCTTATAATATCTTAATAAGAACTATAGAAAATCACATAAAACAAAAGCAATTGTAACAATATACTAGTTACGAAAATGAATTTCATATTTCATATCTGATTTTATGTTTAGGTTGTGAGCCAGGACGTTACGGACATAACTGTTCAAATGAATGTTTACATTGTGGAGGCAATAAAACATGTAATGGGTTTGGATTTTGCTTGAATGGCTGCGAGACAGGCTATTTATCTGATTACTCTCCAGGCTGCCGTCTGAAACGTGACAATTACGGAAAGGGTTTGTATATGATTTATTTTTACTTCGTAATTCCTTACATTATTTCAGATAAAATATTTCTTCACTTTATTTATAATATGATGTATTTCCAATTTTAGACATGGCCACAAACTTTACATTGCCACTGACGATAGGAATAGCAAGCGGAGGAGTGTTCCTGGTTTTACTTGGCACTATATTAAATGTCGTCTGTTATCGAAGAAAAAGGTAAATAAAAACATTGTTTTCATAATAGGGGTTACCAGATACTCTATCGACATTTCAACTTCCCTGACCATTCCATTTTTATTACTAGAATGCGTATAATTGGAAAAAATATATACTACTGGACCAACAACCCCACCTTGCGTACACCCTTCCGTAGACAACGTAAATGATATTGGATTCGACGGCTTGACACATCATATGGATGTAATGATAATATCTAAAGCGTGATAATTTATCAAGTCCACAGTGTAGTATTATCAATGTGATGGAACTTTTTTAATTTTAGCGTAAGACATAAGCGAAGTCATGAACATCGTTCATACAACAGATGCAACATGCATGATGCCATTTTTTCTTTTCCTTTAACAAAAAATGGGCCTTCATCACATTCGCAACAAACTTTATTCTATTCCTTCTACACTTCTTAATGAACATTTTCCGGAAGAAAGAATGAACAGTTGCTTATTCCAGAAGCGCTGTAAATCAGATGTGGATACCTAGAATTCTAAACAACTTTGAAGGCATGCAGTTTTTGTCAGAAACACAGTAACAAAACATACGACTTCTCTACTGTTTACACAACAATTTCACACAAAAGTTTAAATAAGAGAGACTTTTCAGTATAATAGACAACTGTTTTTTTCCACTAAAGATGGTTCCCAAAATATATATATCTAGTGATTGGTCATCAGGGTACGTACTTTCTCAAACACCACACTGAAGTTGATATAAAAAAGATTCTGGATTTTTTAATTCATAAAATATATTCATACCATATATTTATAATGTTCGAAGAAGTGGTCTCTCAACAAACTGTCGGCATTCCTATGGGAACTAATTGTGCTCCTGTACTGGCAGCCCTGTTCCTTTATTCACACGAAGCAGATCTCCTTCAGAAACTACTGAATCAAAAGGAGAAAAATTAATTTGACATATATATATATATATATATATATATATATATATATATATATATATATATAATTTGTCAATTAATAATGACAATTTTCGTACACATGTCAGAGGGATATATCCCAGAGACCTAAAAATCAAGAATCAAACACACACGCTTCATACTTAGACATTCTACTTACTATAGATACAGACGGAAAATTAACAAATAAGATATACGACAAACGCGACGATTTCGGTTTTCCAATCGTAAATTTTCCACATTTAACTTATAATATTCCACAATCAACCGCAAATGGAGTTTGTATTTCACAAATAATCCGATATACCAGTGCGTGTTCAATATATGGTCATTTCATATACATAAGGAAACTGCTCACTGACAAAGTATTGACACAGGCATATCGAAAACCGCGTTTGAAGCCTATGTTCCGCCAAGTTTACGGTCGGTATAATAGTCTTGTTTGCGATTACTGTGTTTCAATAAGTGAAATTTTGAGTTACCTGTTCGATGGCGGTTGTTGAGACGTCTGTACCAATTGTGACGAGGATTCGTTCCTCACGTATTTCATTTTGATTTGTTAGTGGATTTACGGCCTGTGTGTCCGGTCGACAGTGGATGCTTACTCCTCCATGGTACCTTATCCCACCTCTGGATTTCAAGAAGTCTAATTTCTCAATCTTTTACCAGATTTGTACCTATATCCTAGACAGTCTTAAGTTTATACATTGGTATCTGGGATTTTTTTATGTTTCACATTCAGTTGTGTAAAAGGATCGCTGATAATGACATGGAATTGGTATTACAATACACGTTGCAAGAATACATTGGAATTACCACACAAAAATGAAATACTAAGTATTCTAATGTAAAATAAATTTTTTGTGACTTTTAAGATATAAAAATGTAACATTATTACGTTTAAATAACTTTTTTATACATTGTGTAATAGTTTGGCAAAAGGCGTAATATATTTGACACCAAAGAAAGTAACAGAATACCATACAAATATGACATGTATATATTGAAATGTTTACGCTGAAACAAAACCATATTTGCATACATACTTATGTGGTTATATTCTTAATTAAATATAATAAGAATAATTTTAATTTGTAGAGCACAAACTGATACCAAATCACAAATCTACATGCAAACTGTTGACGAGCATCCTACCGGTAAGTGAGCAAATGCAGTTACAAAACAACAATATGCTTATTATTAAACAATCGTAATATAGTCTAACCTGCATTAAGCGATCATCTAGAGCAGATAATGAAAGTGACCTCTTAACAGAGTTATAATGTGTGCAAACTTGTGTATTGAACTCCATATAACCATGTTTATTTTTGTAGTATATAAATATCTATCTATGTATTTTAAACATACAGACTTACTAGATACAATGTTTTAAGATAATGATGTAATAAATATGCGAGCAGTATCTCTTTTAGACTACAAATAACCGACACTTTGAAAATTAAATGGGTGTTTAATTGGATCAACTTGGTAACTTTGGATGTGAATGGGCTGACCGCGTTTAGAAGGTGATGCCATATTTGGGTATAGTTACACAGGAATCATTTTTGGGAGGAATTCAGAATATCCACAAAAAGAGGCTATCGCACGTACAGGTTAGACTGTATGATATAGTAATATGATGAGATGTATAGTAATATAAATGTTTAAGGACATAGAATGTAAAAAAAAATTTAGGCTGTACTTAGAAAGCAAAAACCGAAAAAGAGAATCAACAAATCGTTTTTAATTGATGAAGCTATATGTTGGATTAGCAACATTTTTCAACAGACTAAAACATTCTCGTTTGTAACATCAGATTGTAACATTCAATAATTTGCATAACCGTTTCACTCCATCAATTAATTGAAATATTTGACCCTTTACCCAAAACAGACTATACACCCAGTAAACAAGTATATAAAACAAAATACTGAGAATTAACCCAGCGGGTTCGAATTCTAGACCTACGGCACCATCCGCCTGGCTCCCATACTTGATACTTAACCATTCTGATACACACACACACACATATATATGCTACATTTGTTTAGACAGCCACACGATCCACATACGTATTCATAACAACTGAACAATGTTTATACATGTTATTATCCTGTGCAAATAGTACAAGCAATAATTTCCTTATTTATATATTACAGATCATGTTTATTCAGACATACAACAGGGGATTCAGAATACCAATCTAGCGTCAGATGAGGTGGTGGACTTAAATAAATGAGACACGTCTCAAAATCCGAAACTTCCTGGCATGGACACAGATTCATTTTAGGATAACAGATTAATATTACATCTAACTTGGAGATGGTTTTGATTTTCATAGCGTTGGTGTGATTTATCATCTATATAAAACCAGTATGTCTGTTAAACATGTATAGGCCATATCTCTAAATATTGAAGACTCTGAATATATTGATTATTGTACAAAGAAAACCAAAGGCGATACAGTTTATTGCTTGGTATCTACATAAAGTAAGCACCTACTTGTAATTTTGTGTTGAAAAAAAGTTGTACAAATTAAACATAGAAAGATTCCTGTAATAATATGGATCAATATATTGTGATCTGATATTTGTGTAAACAGGACATAACAAAACAAAGTGAAATTCATCTTCAATAACATTCAAATGACATTGTCTACAAATACGTTCGTTTCTTTCAATGTTTGTATGACGGCTTGTTTTCATATAGAGAGAATGACATGGAAGTATAAAGTCTGTATATATTTTTCGTAAACCACTGGGGAATGAATTTGTTAAATGATATTGCTAATCAAACACAGTAACCAGATATTTGTACACTGTAGATTTACTTAAATTCTCAAAATAAGAATACGCTTATTGAATAAATATATCATGTAATCCTTTTCTGAAAGTAGTTAAAAGGCATTTTTATTCGGAACACCTTGGTTAAACCATACATTACCAAAGCCTGAGTTACAAAGTTCACGTTGAACTTAACCAATTAATTAATTTGTTTGATTTTGCATTGCAGTCGTTTACTTCTTGATTATCAATGTTTCTTTGGGTAAAGTACTCTACAAACTGGACACACCTGTGTAAATGTTAAGGAGATCTACCCAGCTCGAAATAGACCATAGCATCTGAAACTCGATTTTGAACATTGAGTATACTTTTACAAAATTCTACATGTATTTTTTCCACGTCATTGTCAGCATGAAAACCCCAAACTTCAGAAGAATAATTTAGAACATTAGATAAATATGTACAAAATATTTTGTTCTGGTATTGACAAAAATATGATAAACCAATGTAAGTTTCTTTTAACTTGAGAAGCAATAGATTTTTGCGTAGATATATTTACAATTAAATTTGAAAACAATGCCTTATTGATAAAACGTATTTCAAAAATAGTGTTGAATAATGTATGTAGAAAGAGAAATTCCATCAAAATAATGAAATATCCATTTAAAATGCAATGTAGCCCAGAAGATGTTTCCTTTTGAAGTGACTTTAACACGTGTAAAATATCATCAGAGGAAATTGGTTTATCCAACACATCATAAATACATTCTTTAAACTCGTCATTCATACTTAAATCAGTTTCCTTGTTGTCCCCAGATAACTGTTTAAAATATTGCAAAAATGCATTAGTATCGATGGAATTCGTAACACAACATCTATTCTTTTATAACAACTCAAAATACTGTTTTGGATTTGATCTCCGTTATCCTGTAAAAAAGGGGTTTATCAGGATCGCACTTTATCCAAGATGGTCGCTAACGGGGAATATAATTTAACACTGGACGTTATGGGAAAAATATTACAGCTCTTTTTAAGCCAAACTTGGTTACAATGGTCCTTGGATGCATCCATATAAAAATTTAATTAGCAGGTTCGCACCGTATCTTACATGGCAGCCAGCTAGGACCTAAGTTCATCATTTGATCCTTTAAGAAAATACATTAGAGAGATCTCTGAAACTACTGCATCACCAGTATGAACCAAACTTAGTCACAATGGTCCTTAAATGGACCCATACAAAAAGGTGTCTGGCAGGTGGTCCATTTCCCATCCAAGATGGTCGCCAGCAGGGAACAAATTTTAACATCGGATCAGTGGGAAAGTTCAGTTAGAGATCATTTAGAAACTACTTGGCTTTTTGAACCAAATTTGGTTACAGTGCTTCCAGGACCACTTTAAAAGTGTCTGGCAGGTCCAGATCCTATCGAAGATGGCCAGCAGCAAGAAAGTTTGACATGGACGGTATTTGAACACATTCAAAGATCTTCTCTGAAATCAATGGGCCGATTGGAACCACCTTTGGTCAGTATTCCTTGAATTGTCCAGCAAGCTCACACCTCATCCAAAAATGCCTGCCAGTGGGGAACTTATTTTAATATTGGACAATATTGGAACACTTTCAAAGATCTCCTTTGCACTGGACTGATTGGAACCAAACCTCGTCACAATAGTACTTAGATAGTTCACTCTTGGAGCCAGCTGAGCCTCTTGTCTCATTTGTTATTTAATAAAGGACGTATTATACAAAAAACATTACAAACAACATGCAGTTGTGCGATCTTCACATCTGATTTAGGGTTTCGGACAGATTGTTTATTATGCTAATAAATTTGCTAAAAAGTTAATACTCAACAGGAATTTAGTTACGGGGTACTCAACAAATATTTTGATTTCCAAGAAAACAATATTAAAGATATGTATACCCTATTAGTTCTAGTTTCACTGTAGATGAAAAGTTAGTGCATCTTGCTTTAAACCAGGGCATATCTCACCTCTAGTCACCGTGATTTCTGGCTTCGTAAAACCACAACTAATTTTGTGAGACTTTTTATCAGTTACTTGCTTTTGTCATAATTAATGTTAGTCATTTAGGACATTTCTCCCACTCACATACACAGTCGGAGAATGAAAGAAATGCTACATGTTACAAGTAAAGTGTGACAAAGTAATAAATAAGTATGACTTGGTTTATATTATTTTTTTTACTTTAAACTTACTTGTTATTGTCGTAATTAACTTTAGTCCTTACAAGCTTTAAAGACAGAACGTTATGTATGTATCATAGCTAACTGTAATAAAGATATCAACACGTGACTGCCGTCCATGGTTCTATAGACGGACAATAAAACAATAAGACGGCAATGGTGGATGATCTGATTCATAATTCTGTGAATAGTGGATTTTTAAGACATTTACTAAATGAATTGTGCATGTGACGAAATTACACTCGGTGTCGATATTACGTGATGCCGAAATAACAAGAATTCCACTTTTTATTGGAATATTTTACAAAATCGGGATATATTAATCACTACCACTGAAATCAGCATTGGAAATGAAAAAGCTATTTTGTGAGTGAACCAAAACGTTTACCTTTATCGGGGAAATTTGGAGGGAGGGGTGAAGTGGTGTGGGCTTTGTCTTTATTAAACAAGCTTTAAACCATTTTGCGGTGATTTCGGGATAAATGGAGTCGGAATAAAAAAAAATAATGGACGATAGAGTTTATAGATCTCGTATATCGACATTGTCAGACAAAAAAATATGTCGGAATACCTGGAACATGCAACATATTTAGGTTTAGTGAATACAGGTTTGGTTGGCAGACGGGCTGGTTGCCGCTGGATTTCTCTGAAAACCAATGTTTTGGTATCGATTTGAGTGCAAACTCAATGACAACTTATAAAATATATTTGGTGAAAAATTTCTATAAAATGAAAGTTCATATATATATTTTTCATCTTTTTTAAACCGGTCGATATGGTTTTTAGTTCCATTATGTATAAACACAATCACTGTGCAGCGAGGCCCTACTGAATTAAAATTTAAGAAAGGAGGCGATATATAAAGAGTAGGAGTAGAACCATGTGATAAAACATTCATACTTATTTCGATTTCTTTCTGAATGATAATTGAGCTTTTAGCAATCACAAAACCTGTATCAAACTGTAAAGGCGTTCGAGAATGTGCGCCGACAATTTTACAATTTTATGCTGATAGTGATTCAACTTTAACTGCTCATTTCTAGGTAAATTTTTAAGCCGAATTTTCTGTCCCGATTTCAAGCGACTTTTTATTTGGTAAAATCAAGGTTAGAAGTCCTCCCATATACTTTCTTCGGAGCAAGATGCTGTGACATTTTCAGCGTTAGCTATATATTTCTAATCGCTGACGTCTGATATTTGTTCATTATTGTTTCATTATCTCTATTATAACTGTGTATGTTTCAGAATTAATACACATTGATTTTGTATAAAGATACTCAACTTTATAATTATAACCAAAATATGATATTGACGTATCAGTTGATCGTTCTTCATTTTCAAATAATATACCAACAATTTCTAAATGTTCTGTCAAAAATTGTAAAACATGTCATATATTAATAACTGATCAAGTGTTCACTAGCAATCCGACAAATAAGCATTACAACACCAGAAGCTGGGATCATCTAGACTGCAAATCATCCAATGTCGTTTACGGAATTGAGTGTACCTTTTGTGGTTTGATTTATGTTGGCGAAACTAAGGGTACCTTAAATAAAAGAGAATCTGGTCATCGATTCGAAATTAATAATGGGGGTAACCAGATACTCTATCGACATTTCAACTCTCCTGACCATTCCATCTTGTCTATGAGAGTGCGTATAATTGAAAACATATACCACTGGACCAACAATCCCACCTTGAGTAACCCCTTCCGTTTGTTTGTTTGTTTATTGTTGTTTAACGTCCCACTCAAGAATATTTCACTCATATGGAGACGTCACCAAATGCCGGTGAAGGGCTTCAAATTTTGGCCTATGCTCGGCACTTACGGCCATTGAGCAGTGAGGGTTCTTTAACGTGCCGACACCTACTGTGACACAGGACCTCCAGTTTTTACTGTCTCATCCGAAAGACAGGAAACCAACCTGTCGCCGGCGAGACTCGAACTCACGACCTCACGATCCAGAGTCGAGCGCGCTACCGACTGAGCCAGGCCGGCTCAACCCCTTCCGTAGACAACGTGAAGAATTTTGGATTAAACAACTTGGCACTGCATATCCCTATGGATGTAACGATAATATCCAAAGTGTAGGCAATCTATCAAGCCCACTGTGTAATGGTGTTAATGTGACTTTTTAATTCTAACGTAAGACGTAAACGAAGTCACGGACATCGTTCATACAACCGACCCTACCTACATGATGTCACTTTTTCATCTCTTTTACCTTACGTTAACAAAACATTGGGTCTTCATCACATCCGCAGCAAACTTTATTATGTTCCTTTACAAATATCAATAAACTTTTTCAAGAAGCAAGAATGAACCCCTACACGGATTCTTCTACAGTTGCTTACTCCAGAAGCGGTATAAATCAGATGTGGATACTTAAAAATTCTAAACAGCTTTTAGAAAATTTGAAGGCACACAATTTTTCTCGAATGCACAGTATCAAAACTTATTACTTCCCAACTCTTTACACTACTATTCCACATAAAAAATTAAAAGAAAGACTTTTTAGCATCATAGACAACTGCTTTTTCACTAAAGGTGGCTCCCGGAAATTTAAATATCTAGTAATTGGCTATCAGAATACTTATTTCGTCAAACGCCACTCTGATTCTACATATAAATATACTGAAGTTGATATAAAAAACATGCTGGAATTTCTAATAGACAATATATTTGTAATGTTCGGAGACGTGGTCTTTCAACAAACTGTCGGCATTCCTATGGGAATAATTTTGCTCCTTTATTGGCCGACCTGTTCCTTTATTCATACGAAGCAGACTTCATTCAGAAACTGCTGAATCAAAAGAAGAAAAAGTTAGCGGTGTCCTTTAATTTGACATTTAGATATATCGACGACGTTTTATCAATTAATAATGACAATGTTCATACATATGTCAATGCGATATATTCCAGCGAACTAGAAATTAAAGATACAACAGAATTAAGTACACACGCTTCATACTTAAGACATTTTACTTAATATAAACACAGACGGGAAATTAGCAACGATTAGCGACGATTTCGGATTTCCCATTGTAAATTTTCCACATTTAAGTAGTAATATCCCTCAGTCACCTGCATATGGAGTTTATATTTCACAAATGATCCGATATGCCAGGGCGTGCACAACATATGATATTTCATATACAGAGGTAAACTACTCACTGACAAATTATTGACACAGGGATATCGAAAACCGCGTTTAATGTCAACGTTTCGCAAATTTTATGGTCGGTATAATAGTCTTGTTTGCAACTACTCTGTTTCACTAAGTGAGTTGAGTTGCCTTTTCGTTGGCGGTTGTTGAGACGTCTGTACCAATTGTGACGAGGATACACTCCTCACGTGTTTCATTGGACTTGACTGTGGACTCACGGCGGGTGTGAACGGTCGACAGGGGATGCTTACTCCTCCATGGCACCTGATCCCACCTCTTGGTTTCCAGAGGTCCGTATTTGTCCATTTTTACCGGATTTGTATCTATGTCCTGGACATTCTATTGATTTATACTTTGGTATCTGGAATTTTTATATCCTAATTGGAAATTTACTTTTTTTTTTTAGATATTTACATTTTCATATAACCTTTAATTATATGATTTGTACATAAATTTCTGTGCGAATTTTTGAAACTCATTTAAATCTGTTTGCGAATTTGAAACTGAATTAATAGTTTATTTCTTTCTTATTTTCGGAATATCAAATCCAATCTTTTGACATACATTTCATCTTTATATTGAAATAATTCATTTTGGACTGTGTTTCAAGTAGGCTTATAACACTTATTTCTTTTATTTTCAGACAATTTTCGCACTCAAATTACACCTTAATTACCAAGTATATATATGTAATGGCCGCCGTCTTTTGAAGTTGGAAAGCGGAAGTCAAAGAAAAGGGGCCGTTTATTGCTCAAAATAAATGTAAAATAAAAACACCTGAAAGTCATATTTTCGGAGCATTCCGACTATTATCGTATTGTGTGTATCTAGTTCATTACATTATATAATACATTACGAGTTATCCCCCTTCAAATCAAATCACTCTTTTGGCAGGAGTAAAATAACAGTTACCCACATGACCCAAGTTATTGATATCGCATGGCTAACACAGAGATTCCCGTAGAAGTATTTTATGAACTTGAAGCAATTAAACGAACAAAACACATAAACAAAAGAATGTAGAAAAGATATAGCATATACTTTTTTGTTTTCTATTGATATCAGCACATATTGTTGGAATTGGACAACCAATTGCATTGTTGATGAATCCCAAACTTCCTATCTAATGTGACGTAGACTATAAAATGGATGTCATCTTATGTGAAGTCACAAGAGATTATACAGGAGCATGTAGAGGAACAAGCTAAGTTACAGCTAGCAGTACAAAGTATTCCTATCACCAGTCATACCCAAATGTAGAACATTTGCTGGATCCTCCAATGTACATTTGCTTATATGGAGTTTTGTGAAGTTTAGGTATCCAATATAAATACGGTAGCTCAAAATCAGTATCGATTGTAGAGCCTAATACGGACACATGATTTTGAAGGATCTTGTATGTAGGATTGCCAGATTTTGTATTAAACCCTAGTTCTTCTAAAACAATTATAGGCATGTGCCTTACAAATAAAAACTATTATTTGAGGCTCTGTATGCTAGGACCAGTACATAGTGGTCATGTAATCTATCCAAATTATTTACCACTTCAGGGTCACAAAATGCAGAAGGATAACGTGTTTTCATAGTTCATTAAAGTTTTCGAATACGAGATTTTATCAACCATCGTATAGCTTTTAGCCACTCAGACAAAGTGTCTGGTCCCATGTCGTCATGTTTGGTCCATCATCAGGTGTAATCTTCGACAGAATTCATAACTAAACTGAAATTCTGCCGCCAATTAAAAGGAATGGGCCTCTTAAAACAATAATTTTGTGGTTTTCATTTTCTACACTAAAAACGTCACCGATGATGACATGCCCGATAGGATTATATATAAAGGAAGATAATGGACATGTAGAAGACAGTTGATGTCTAGAGACTGCAAAACCCGTTTGTAATTCAATACCTTGATTGGGTGCGATGCCAGGTGTAAACGTTCACACTGTTCACCATATACCCTGCTTTTGTCAATTTAGATGTTGCATAGGATCAGTTTCGTTCTTGTGACTTGTATGTTTTTTGTTTTTGGTTACCTGGCTGAATATGCATAAAAAAGTTTCTGATTGAGTTCACAAATGTCACATGAATATGAACTCAGGTAAAATAGAATTCTTGTCATCCTGCACAAAAATTTGACGAGACCTCATTTCATATATGTAGACCTGGAAATGCACAGAGTTGTTGATATTTATATAAAAACTGAAACTTTTATTTAAAATTTTCGATTTTATGGCATTTAAAACCAAACCAAAATTTTGAGGCTCTAAGCGACAATATTGCATAAATGTTCTTATGCGGCAGTTTCAACAAGACTATGGTGGCCGATTTCTGCCATTTTTCCATTTCACGTTGTAGCTAGAACGAAAACATTTTCGCGTAGATAACTGTTAGGCTTTTAAAAATCATTATGCCTCGGTTGATCGGCAATTGACTTCAACGCCGATCAGACTATGAGTGTCCTGAAGGGTTTTATATCTATTTAAAAGAGAAAAAAAAGTAATATTGCTGTAAGTTCACAAACAGACAGGTTATACACTATCTGACTATCTGTGCAGCCATTATATATATATATATATATATATATATATATATATATATATATATATATATATATATATATATATATATATATATATATAAACCCCCATTTAGTCATTTCAGATCAAATTCAGGACAGATTCAGGCCTCTAGTATCTACCGTTATACACCTATTGTTGGGTCGTCTGTACCAATTCCTTTCATTTTAATTTGACTGTGAATTCACGGCGGGTGTGACCGGTCAACAGGGGATGCTTACTTCTCCATGACACCTAATCCCAACTCTGGGTTACCAGAGGTCTGTGTCTGTCCAATGTTCAGAGATTCCCATATGTTTCCTGGACATTCTTAAGATTAATACTTTGGTATTTACGAATTTTATTGTTTATTCTATGATTTTACTGTTGATTCATAACATAAACATAAAATATCAAAACAATGACATAAAGGGACAAATGAATCAGAAATATGCATGAATTAAAGATGAATCTTCACTTCAGCAAAAACATTTACCGAATCTGATGAAATAATAAAAAGCATTGTTATAAAAATTTAAAACATGATGAACATGTATATCTACGATATATAGAAAAACTACAACTGCCCTTGTAGAATACACTGCTGTAAAAAGTGAGTGATATATAAAGATGACATCAATAATCATAATTGGTTATAAGCATTTTCTATTTAGTAAGATTAGCTCTTGTTGTCAATATACAATATAAATGTATATGTATCATGTAGACAATTTCAGTAAAATAAATTACCAAAGTCATACAGTTATTCTACCTGTTAGAAATCGTTGTCTACATTAGATAATGCTGCCATTGCACGCTTTCATGAAGTTGATTAAAAAACCAATACCATGATTAATGTGACTAAAATGTAAATACGTTTATGTAAATTATTAACAATACTAATATGAATGTATTTATATGACTAAAATGGCCCAAATTGTGATACGACAACGGGTAATGCTACTTTGCATTCCAAGCAGCTATCAGGAATTTGGATGTATAGGCAGAGTCATATCCTATGCAGACTAATTTATAAACGGCCTGTATTTAATTCCGTGGGGAATGGATAAGAAATATTTAAAACAATGACGTTACAAGATGTAATAATCATACAGTAGGTTGCATTTACGACATGAGTCAGCTACACATGTAAACGGTAGGAAATCACCACAGTTACACCTTTAACGATTTTTGTTTTTGGCGTTGATATATTACAACATCGCCCAAACGCCGAAACAGAAAACACCTTTATTTCATTACGTCAATCAACAACTTGAAAGTCAGAGTTCGAAAATATGCTACAAAGCCGATCACAAATGTAATTGCCATTCTCCTCGGAGTAAGAGAAAGCATTAGAATATTTAATAACTAAAGCGTATACGTAACAAAAAAGAAAATGCGATCATAAACGTCAATTACAATATTAAAAAATAATGGCTATTTCCAAATTATTTTTTTGTCTTGCAATTCAGAAAAAAGCATCAAATCAACAAGGGCTCGCCTGTACCTCAATGGCAGGCAGACATTGTTTTTATGATTATTCGATTTGATAGTTTATTGTATTTTCTCTGTAAATACCACGTCTTCCACAGATTGGATGAATTTTTAATCCAGATTATCATCAGATTATTCGGTTTTCACGTCAGCAACTTTTGTTTTTTGTTGTGCGTCTCTACTATTGATGTCCTCTAACTCTTCTTCTAATGCTAGAGGATTTGTATTCTGAATCCCCGGATTTATGTCTGAATAAACATGCTCTGCAATGGAAGTATACATCTCATCGATTAGGGTTTGCATTATTCAAACAGCGGAATAGCATGTAAAACATTATTATGATTCTGTTGTTGTCAAAGTATATTTGATGTAAACGGAATGATGACTAGCATCAAAAACTTCATTTCCTTTCACTTTAAGACGTAGGCATTTTGAGAAAATCAATATACATTTATATATAATTGAATTTTGAAATTTGTTTGTTTAATGGATACTTTTACTACACCGACATTTTCTAATTTTGATATTTCTTTATGTTTGCACGAGTATAGGATATGTTTCTTTGTAGTACAGTATACAAATTTCAGATATCAAAGTAT
>BROG01001807.1:0-26960 GCA_030159075.1 Atrina japonica | reverse complement strand
GGTATGTCATTGTATATACCACTGGGGATAAGGGCATGCTATTGTATATACCACTGTAGATAATGGGAGTGCCATTGTATATACAACTGTAGACAACGGGTATGTCATTGTATATACCACTGTAGATAACGGGTATGCCATTGTATAAACTACTGTAAATAATGGGTAGGCCAATGTATATACCAATGTACATAACGGGTATACCATTATATATATATTACTGTAGATAGGGGTATGTCATTGCATATACCACTGTAGATAACGGGTATATCATTCTAAATACCACTGTAGATTATGTCATTGTTTATATCACTGTAGATAACGTTATGATATTATATATACCACGGTAGACAACTGGTATACCATTGTATATATCATTGTAGATAAGGGTATTTCATTGTAAATACCACTGTAGATAACTTGTAGGTCATTGTAAATACCACTGTAGATAACGGGTATGTCATTGTATACATCACTGTACAAAATGGGTATGATATTGTATAATCTACTGTAGATAACGGGTATGACATTGTATACACCTCAAGAGATAACGGGTAGGCCATTATACATACTACTGCAGACAATGGGTTTGTCATTGTATATACCACTGAAGATAAGGGTATGCAATTGTATATACAACTGTAGATAACGTGTACGTCATTGTATATACCACTGTAAATAACGGGTATGTCATTGTATATACCACTGGAGATAAGGGTATGCTATTGTATATACCACTGTAGACAACGAGTATATCATTGTATATACCACTTAAGATAAGGGTATGTCATCGTATATACCACTGCAGATAACGGGTATGTCATTGTATATACCACTGTATATAACGGGTATGTCATTGTATATACCACTGTAGATACAGGTTTTCATTGTATATACCACTGTAGATAACGGGTGTGCCATTGCATATACCACTGTAGACAACGGCTATGTCAATGTATATACCACTGCAGATAACGGGTATGTCATTGATATGCCAGTGTAGATAACTTGTACGCCATTGTATATACAATTGTATATAACGGGAATGCCATTGTATATACCATGGACGATAACGGGCATCCCATTGCATATACCACTGAAGATAACGGGTACGCTATTGTATGTATCACTGTAGATAACGGGTATGCCACTGTATGTACAACTGTATATAACGGGTATGTCATTGTATATATCACTGTAGATAACGGTTATGTCATTGTATATACATATGTAGATAACAGGTATGCCATTGTATATACCTCTGTAAGAAAAGGTATATCATTGTATATACCACTATAGATAACGAGTGTGCAATTGTATATACCACTGTAGACAACGGTATGTCTTTGTTTATACCACTGTAGATATTTGGTATGCCATTGTATATACCACTGTAGATAACGGGTATATCATTTTTTAAATCACTGTAGATAACGGGCATGTCATTGTTTATATCACTGTAGATAACGGGTATACCATTGTTTATATCACTTTAGATAAGGGTATCTCATTTTATCTTCCACAGGATATAACGGGTATGTCACTGTATATATTTGTCTAGATAACAGGTATGTCACTGTACATATCATTGTGAATAACAGGTAGGCCATTGCACGTCAAGTACGTCATTGTATATACCACGCTAGATAAGGAATTGTCATTGCATTGCATATACCACTGTAGATAACGGGTATGGAATTGTATATACCACTGTAGACAATGGGTATGTCATTGTATATACCACTGCAGATAATGTGTATGCCATTGTATATACCACTGTAGAAAAGGGTGTGCCATTGTATATATCATGTGGAAACCGGGTGTGTCATTGTATATACCACTGTAGATAACCTATATGCCATTGTATATACCATTGTATATAACGGGTATGCTATTGTATATACCATTGTAGATAACGGGTATGCCATTGTATATACCACTGTATATAACGGGTATGCCATTGTATATACCACTGTATATAACGGGTATGCCATTGTATATACCACTGTATATAACGGGTATGCCATTGTATATACCACTGTAGATAACGGGTATGCCATTGTATATATCAATGTACATGACAGGTAGGCCATTATATACACCACTGTATATAATGGGTATGTCAATGTATATATCACTGTAGATAAGGGTATGTCATTATACATATAACTGTAGATCACGGGTTTGCAATTATATATACCATTGTAGATAACGGATATGTCATTGTATATGCCACTGTATATAACGGGTATGCCATTGTATATACCACTGTAGATAACGGGTAGGCCATTATATATACCACTGTAGATAATTGGTATATCATTGTATATATAACTTTAGATAAAGGGTTTACAATTATATATACCACTGTAATTAACGGGTATGTCATTGTATATACCACTGTAGATAACGGGTATGTCATTGTATATACCACTGTAGATAACGGGTATGTCATTGTATATACCACTGTAGATAAGGGTATGGCATTCTATATACCACTGTAGATAACGGATATGCCATTGTATATACCACTGTAGATAAGGGTATGTCATTCTATATACCACTGTAGATAACGGGTATGCCATTGTATATACCACTGTAGATAAGGGTATGCCATTGTATATACCACTGTAGATAACGGGTTGCCATTGTATATGATTCTGAGATACATATTTGTAACATTAAATACTTTTGTATCATGAAATACAGAGATCATATATTATATACTGACATCATAGTATATATTCTGACATCAAAACATACATACTTTTATCACATTTGTCTCCTAGCCATCCATCTTTACAGTAACTAAGACAAATTCCAGTGTCCGGGTCACAAAGGTCATCTTTACAGTTAGAACATGAAAAGCTGCAACTAGAACCATAGTATCCGAGTTTACAACCTAGAAAAAAAAACAAATACATCGAAGAGTTTGAAAGATATGTATTCCATTGCATATCATACATCAAATGAGATATTCATTTTGCAGTTTTGCTAATCATAACACAATGTTTTCTACATAAATATTCTACAAATATAGTAAACATTACTCACAATTTGAACATTCTTAAATACTTGAATTCTGAGGATATATTCTTATTTAAGTACAAAGAAAATAATTTTTATATATTCATGTGTGGTCGTGTGTATTTGTTTGTGTGTGTGGTAAAATAGTTGCTAAATAAAATGATGATGATGATGATGATGATGATGATGATGATGATGATGATGATGATGATTATGATGATTATGATGATGATGATGATATCAAACCGTTTTTTAACAGAATAATGGTCAATGTTGCGTAATGCAACCTACCATAAACTTTGACTTCACACAGTTCCAATACGGGCACTGATGCTTTCCCATGTTGACTATCAAAATTATTGTTATATATCGTGAGGTATGAACCTGTCCCTATACATGTATTGTTCACATGTATATCTGGATATGGATCTGCTCCATCCCTGTAGCATGTGGTACCATTTCGCCAGTTAATGGTTGAGGAAATATGTATACTGTATCCCTTAAACCTATAGTTGGCTATATGTGATGATAATAGTAGTAATGAAAATGATAATGCTTATAACAACAGCGACAACAACAACAACAACAACAACAACAACAACAATAATAATAATAATAATAATAATAATGATAATAATAATAATAATAATAATAATAACTAGAGGCGAGGTTGTTAGCAACAACGGGGTCATCCGATAACGTACTCTACCAAAAATTTGAAAGATGTTGAAAATGATTATGTGCAATGGAAGGAAGTTTGTAACTATTTTTTTAATCAGTGAATGAAAACGATATTTCGTTTGGGGATTTGAAATGACTGTTATTGAGCTTCGACCTTGACCTTTGATCCAGTGACCTTCAAACTTCGCACAAATTTTCTTCAGCACATTGCCTACAAATGTTCAACAGTAACCTATATATAAAAGTTCTATAGATTTTTAAGCTATTTTAATTTGAAATTTTCAAATGTAGCTGTGATCTTGACCTTTAATCGGATGACCTTGAAACGTCGCACAAATATTTTTCAGGGTATTCCCAACAAATCTTCAACACAAACATACATATGTAAAGTCTACAGTTTTTTATCTTTAATTTATAGTTGGAATTTTCAAATTAAGCTCTGAACTTTAATCCAATGACCTTGAAACTTTCCAAAAATATTCCTCAGCAAATTGTCTACAAATCTTCTACACTAACAAATATATAAAACTTCTATAGACTTTGAGCTATTTTGAGTTGGAATTTTCAAACTGAGCTGTGACCTTGATCTTTGATCCGATGACATTGAAATTTCGCGCACATATTCTTCAAGGAATTCCCTACAAATCTCTAACACTAACAAATATATGAAAATACTACACTATTTGAGCTATTTAGAGTTGAAATTTTCAATTTGAGTTGTGACCTTGACCTTTGATGACCTTGAAACTTCATACAAATATTTTTCAGAAAATTGCTTAAAAATCTTCAACACTAACATATATATAAAAGTTCCATTTTTTAGCTATTTTGAGTTAAAATTTATACTCAATTTTCAAACTTGAGTTTTGACCTTGACCGTTGATCATTTTTTTCAGGGCTTGCGTTACAAATCTACAACAGCAACATATATATATATATATATATATATATATATATATTAAGCTATTTTGAGTTGAATTTTTTAATTTGAGCTGAGACCTTGACTTTTGATCCAATGACCTTCACAAATATATTCTCTGCGTCATTGTCTATAAATAACTGTTCCCATCTAAATTTCCAGGGAGGGAAAGTTTTGAGCTATTTCGAATTTTATTCATTTTAACTGAATTTTCAAATTAAGCAGTGACTTTTGATCGGATGACCTTGAAACTTCACACTAATATTTTTGAGAAAATTGACTACATATATTCAACAAATATTCAACAAACAAATTTTTTTAAACTATTTTGAGTTGAAATTTCAACTGAATTTTCAAATTAATCTGTGACCTTGACCTTTGGTTGGAAGGCCTTAAAACTTCTCACTAATATTTTTTAGCAAATTGCCCACAAATTTTCAACACTAACACATATATATAAAGTTCCAAAGTTTTCACTATTTTGAGTTGAAATTTTCAAACTAAGCTGTGACCTTCACCTTTGATCGGATGACGTTGAAACTCCACACAAATATTTGTCGGGGCACTCTCTGTAAATCTTCAACAATAACATATATGAAAAGTCCACAAGTTTTTGAGCAATTTCGAGTTGAAATTTTCAAATGGAGCTTTGACCTTGACCTTTGATCGGATGACCTGACACTTCACACATATATTTTTTAGCAAATTGCCTACAAATCTTCAACACTAACATATATATAAAGGTTCCATGGTTTTTAGCTATTTTGAGTAGAAATTTTAACTGTATTTTCAAACTAAGGTGTGATATTGACCTCAAATCTGATGACCTCGAAACTTCTACCAAGTATTCTTCATCTCATTTCCCACAAGTCTTATATTGTAAATGTCTATACTAAAGTCTCATAGTTTAAGAGATATTTAGACTTTAAAATTTTGAATGTCTCTGTGACCTTGACCTTGAACTGTGTGACCTTGAAAGTTTTCGATCTTGTGCAACTCAAAAATGAACAAATTTCTCATGTATACGTCTGTACAAAAAGTGCTTAGTTTCTAAGATATTTTGATGTTTATCTGATTCTGAGCATCTAAAATTGACTCCCTATTTTTCAGCCTCTAGCGAGCTTTTTTCAGGGGACACTCAGATCAAATTTGAAATAAACATGCACAACTAGAGTCTTTGAGCTTTAAGAAATTCCAAACAGATTTACTCTCGCTTCAGTAGTAATGGAGGAAGAGAGGACACAAAAGTGTTCATGAAAAGGGAAGATAACTCAAGAGATAAGGGGATATTGAAAAATATAGAAATACAGATCTAGATCTCTTAAAGCTTCATAAGTCCTAAAAATTGGAGCGAAATCGGCCGAGACATTTTTGAGTTAGAGACAGTACAAATTTAAAAAAAAAAGAAATAAAAGTATTTTCAATAAAAAATAGGGTCATTCGACTTGGAGTCGGATGACCCTAATAAATAATAATAATAATATCTGCAATAACAAGAGGGTCATTCGACCTAAGTTGGATGACCCTTATGAAGAAGAAGAATTTATCCATATCTTGACAGGCCGATATGTTCGATTCAACCATTTAGTTAGCCTTCAGCAGCGTTGTAAATGGCTGACATGGTCATTAGACAATAGTTCATCACCAGTTTGTTAGCTTGTATGGTAAAGTTACCAACCAATTTACGAATTTTTAGCGATCCAATATTGGATTAACAGCAATGGAGAGTCAATTTTCATATCACAAACTTCCCGTTTTCAAGCAATAATATTCCGTCTGCTCCTGCATATGGCGTTTTTATTGCACAACTTATACGCTATACCAGGGCATACTCTTTTTATGAATGTTTTATTCAGAGAGCGAAACGACTCGTCAATACACTACTTACACAAGGTTACGTCGTTGAACACTTGAAATTAAGAAGCTTTATGATCGATACGGGGATCTTGTTAAACTATATGAAATCCCTTTCTCAGAAATATTAGATAGTATTCTGGAGTACGACCACAAACATTGACTCCCTTTGGCCAATCGTTCTTTTCACTGAACTTGACCTCTTCGCCAAATTTGTCCATTTCACCGGATGTGACCTGTTCATTAGAAAGGTTTCCATGGAACATTTGCAACGGGTGTGGCATGCCAGCAGAGGACGCTGACTCCTTCCGGACACCTGGTCTTATCCCGTTTGAGATTCGCAATTGTTCTTCATGTTGAGGTCATTTACACATCTAATTCATCGTGTTCTAATGGCCTGAGTTTCGATTATTAATTTAAAAAGGAGTTTTATACTGATACCTTTTTATAACATATTTCAAAAAGCTACCCAGAGAAGAGATATTCATTTGTTAGATTATTTTACACTTTTTTACTTAAATATCACCTGTAAATATGATGGGATGGTAACAGACAGAGGTATATTATTAAGTGTAAATCTTACTTCTGCTGTAACTCGACAGTGAAGATGGGCAGTTCAAACTGCTGTAATCATCTCTGTAATAAATCTCCACTCTGTTTATAGAATGCGTCCCATTTAAATCAACTGTGAAATATGCTTCAGTAATTCCTGTACCTGGTAAGGTGTGCATACAACTGTGACAAATAAGATTGTTTGTCGTGTTTCCGTCGACAGCCAGTGATGGCACAAAACGAAATTTCTGGTATTCAAATATTGAACTTGAATATGCAGTTTTCCCTTGAGCTATTTCCTCTGATATGAAATAAAGAAAAAAAAACATGCATATAACAGTTTTAGGAAATGATCTCTTTACAAATTAGAATTATTTACTTACTAATTAAACACCGTTCTAGGACAACAAAGGAAAAAAGTAAAAAAAAGAGAAATATAAAAATGAGTGAAAGAAATAACAAGCCTTCACAAACTCATATATACTCATGGAAAATACTAATTGTATAAAACGAACATCGCTCAATATTTTAGCCTGATGTTTTGCAATGGTAATAAATTAACGGACCACCACACTAATGCGGAGTCAATGACGCATTTGCCTATGTCGTTTTCACTGTTTGGAGATAGGTTGCTTTGCACACTATTCCTGGATTGCGTGCCATCTGTCTCAGAACGTGAACGGCGCATCCTACCACGATGTTCGGCTGTCCGTCCAGTTTTGCTAATACGTCATTGTGTAGAAAACATTTGCGCTTTGATTGCCGAGGATGAGTGGGTTTTCACAGACGAGTTCAGTTTTTACTTAGACGGCAGCGACGGCCGTTCAAGTGTCTATCGTCGCGTTGGAAAACGTTTTAATGACGTTTGTGTTGTGAAGCAACGTGCATTTGACGAGAGGCAGTATCATGGTTTAGGGTGGCATCAAGTCAATCGAACGAACACCGTTTGTGGTTATCGATGGTAATTTAAAACCCTTTCACTACCGTGACGAAATTATCCAGGTTTACGTCATCCCATTTGTGCAAGGACAGCAACATACACCAAGCTCCAGCTCGATAAAGCTAGGCCTCATGTCGCCCAGGTATGGATTTTTAGTGCAGCAGAACATCGCTCGGTTGCTATGACCTACATTCTTGCCCGACTTTGCACCAATGAACGCGTCTGGGATGAAATGAAACATCGTTTGCGTGCGCTGCCTAACAGGCGGTGACGTTGGCAGCGTTAGGTCAGACTTTAGTCCAGATCTGTAACGACATTCCCGAGGCTTTATGGGGCGACGGTGCCAGGTTGTATTGATGCAAATGGTGGTCACATGCGCTAATAACTTTGTGAAATGGTTATTTTTATCCCACGTGTCTTTTCTCCCCAATACAAATGAAATGACCAATGCTATGTCATTTTCAAGGAGCTAAAGTTTTGCAAAATTCATTAATAAAGACGGTTATCTGGTCGTTTTATCGTTTTATGGTTTGAAATTATGTTTTAATATATGTGTGCATGATCCCCCCCTCTGCTAGTATATATCATGATTACCACAGTTCTTTACGAATTTGGATTTGGATTATTTTTTTGTAAGACAAATATTTGTATATATCTGTCGATTTGATAAAAGTTTTGAAGGAGAAGAATATTTATATAGAAATGTAAAATTACTTTGTGATTTCGATTGTTTCAAAATGGCAGTATGTCGACACCGATGAATTATAGAATAGAAACAGAAACTGCTGGCTATTTCAACTAGTATTTCAATTAAATAGTATTGTTTATATTCTGTAATGGGTCAGAATTACCCTGAAGTATGCCAGCAAAAATCAAGAACACAGTAAAGTAAATTTAGAAAAAATTATTAACAATAACAAAATAAAAACTTAATCTAACTGATGCTTTACAAATTATAAAAATCACAACTCACAATATTGTTATTCAGTTCAAGTTCAGAGATCCACTCGAATACACAATAAATTCCAGTCCGAATGTATTATCAAAAGGATCCAATAAATTCTACTTAGAATAATAATAATATTGGTGTGCACTACTTTGGTACTATTCCCATTATATAAAATGTGGTTTGCTAGTCTCCTATATAACTTGGTCTTAAAAATAGTCTCAGCTGTTCTAAACTTGATCTGCCTAAAGATTCTAACCATCTACATGTATATACCCTAGTTCAGTTCTAGGAAACACCTAATCAAGAAAATTGTCTTTCTTGTACATTCATGAAATTCCCTATGGCTAAATATAGTAACATGATGACAAGAGTTAGACTGACCTTGAACCAATCACAATAACAACTGATCTTCCAGAAAGATTGAGATGTTCTAAGTTCAACAAGTACAAATAATAGTAAACCATCATAACAATTTCGAATACACATGAGGAAACAAAATTGATTTCAAATACAATATACTTTTACACTCCATACATAAAGTAACGGCGAACAAACAATAACTGATATTACGGGTTACGTTTGGCAAGATTGTTTCAATTTTACACATGTATTTGTTATTCTAACCACCAGATGGTGTCTTTGGGATATATATGAGATAAAATATTACATAAAATGGGCATGTACATTTTTCACCTACGACAGCTCATATTAAAAGGCACGTCATCATCATATATGAATTTTACGAAATTTTTTTCTATTTAATTTTACCACATATAACTGAATTGTGAACATGCAAATGTGTTGTTTGTTCATAGAAATTTTACCCATTTACTGAAATACAAAATTTTGTAGAAGTTTGTGTTCGTACTTGCACAGTTAATAAAACAGCACCCTTTATGATTTATGCATAAGTAGGTCAATTGGACGGGATAAATAACAATAGACTAGCATGGGGTTATATCATTATTAAATTATTTTTCATTAACTGCAAAATATCATAAATATATAAAGTCCGCAACATTTTTAGTGTAATGCAAAACAATTACTGAAATAATTAAATTTTATTAGTAGTTTTTAGCTAATGTGACGTAATCAATAATTTCTTGGAAATATTTTCATTTTCTTTACTTGAAGTCAACTCACAAAAGTCTAGTGGCAGCGTTTTCCACGCTCAAGCCTGAGGTTCAGGTTCCAATTTCCGGTACCAGGTCATACTCAAGACTTAAAGTGACTTTCTCTGTGTAACCGTACTTCACCCAGCACTACATGTATAGCTGGTGAGATCTCAATATAGGTTAAAAAATATTTGCAGGATGTAAAAAGCAAAAAGAAAATTGAATTTGAAACTCATGTTGACTCGCAATTGTAAGATACCCCATTGACCAGTCTGCATGAATTAAGTGTGGAACAATTGTTTTACTGTTGATATCATGTGCTTCTATGTTAAACATACATATCCAATATATTCATTTATTTGCATCCTTTAGATATTTTGGCAAAATCATATTGAATCAAGAGATGTATTTTCATACATGAGGGGTATTGCATAAACGTAGCAAGCACCTTGAGTATTTTAGGTAACCATGTGGTTTTAAAACTGTTTACATTTAGGGTGAATTTATTGGCAGAAAATTGGTTTCATTTTTGGTTTCTGGTTTTAACATGGTTTCAAACTGGTTTCGTTAAGTTTGAAGTTATGCAGTAAATGACAGGTTTGCATTTTGAAAATAGTCGACATTTATAAGGAATTGCTTGTGCTCTGCTTAAGAGTTTAGTGTATATTTTGTCGACTTTTACAGTGACTGAAACATTATATAATCCTAAGTGAAGCAAATATAAAACAAGAGTGTCAGAGCATGTTATTACACCTGTCACTTTACTGCAGCATTTTAACCGCCATCTTTGCATGCTTTGGACTGCATGTAAACCACTGACACCACGTAGTTTGGTCGGTTTCTAGACCTAGTTTGATGTTGTTAGTGATAAATGACAAATCCAAAACTGGTGTCAAACTAGCTGTTTGGTGCAATAAATGAAAGGTTTAAAACTATCTGTAATCCAGAAACAGTTTATAGACGATAAATCTGTCCTTACAGTATTATGGCTGTTCAATATATTGAATTTACACAAACGTAATTTTTCTTGAAATTTGAAAGAAATTTAACTTTATTAGTTATAGGACTTTTTCCCTTGAATTGTTGTATTCAATTAAAATTCATTTATATATATTATTGATAAGTACAATTTGTGTCTTAGATACATTTAATAGTTGTTACGCACACAGGACCATTACACAAACACATCTTTTATATCACATTTAAATATCATCAACATACTATAGGGATTTGTAAAATCTTTCAAACAAAAACATGTATTCATATGGTCACATACCTCTTCCATGTTATGTAATATTGCATTATTCATATTATTTCAGGCAAAATTAATTGGACAGTACATTACTAAGTATGGTTATCTTTAAATAGCAATACACTAAGGGCGAATTTGCTCTACAAAAACTGGTTTTATTTTTGAACCAATTGAAATTTTCCATTTGTTACATAAACCGGGAGCCGGCGTGGCTCTGTCGGTAGCGCGCTCGACTCTGGATCGTGAGGTCGTGAGTTCGAGTCCCACCGGCGGCAGGTTGGTTTCCTGTCTTTCGGATGAGACAGTAAAAACTGGAGGTCCTGTGTCACAGTAGGTGTCGGCACGTTAAAGAACCCTCACTGCTCAGTGGCCGCAAGTGCTGAGCATAGGCCAAAATTTGAAGCCTTTCACCAGCATTTTGATGACGTCTCCATATGAGTGAAATATTCATGAGTGGTACTTTAAACAACAATAAACAAACAAGCAAACAAACAAATACATAAACCGGTTTTAAACAGGTTCTGAAATAAAACTGGTTTTTCATTTGTTTTATCATAAACCCAAACTAGTTTATCAAACCATTCAAACTGCCTCATGGCGTGGTTTAATAGGTTGATGCAAGTTTGTTGCTACAACAATATGGCGGCTATAACATGGACCGGTATTAGTGTCGGATTCCTTTTTTGTGTCTTCTGGACATTTTATGTACTTGGGCAGTAAAACTGTACTCATAACTGTACTCAAAAGGTGAATTGATGAATTCAGTCTCCAAACTGATCATCTATCGATTGTTATTTGTTTTTCGTGTTTTCACTTTATTATTTAACATGGACCTCTATGACCATAGCGTGATTTTTGTATTTTAGCATTTTAACCCCAACATTTCAAAAAGTGGAAACATGATAATCAGGTTTAATGAATATCGCAATAAGGTTGATATTTTTTTTCTATAATTATTGGTATTATTTTTCCCTTTATTTGTACATCTCTCATAAAAGTGCGATTGTTTACTTCTTTCTGTACCCCATTTGGTAGTGTTAGCCATTCATTTTCTTAGCCATAGGAAACCAGTTTTAGTTTCATAACCGGTTTGCAAACTAGTTGTAAAGCATAAACCAATACCGGAAGTAGTTTGTTTACAACATATTCGCCTTAAATCGCAATTAAAGTATTATTACTATGTGCGATCAATGCTTTGCACTAGATTAGAAAAGATGCTTACGACAATGTCTCTATGTTTAGAAAACAAAATTGGTTAAGCGCCATGTAGACTGAATTTCATATATTCCTTGTAAATAACAATTCGTGAATATTTCCGTGTCAATCACAATTTGCAAACGTTTGTTATATTATCATGTAAAATTTGAAATCTAATTAAAAAGTCCATGTATAATATCAATCAACGATTATCAAAAGTACACGGTAGCGATGTCGAATAAATCACTGTTACTTGCTTCGTATATAAATAATTTCACAGTTGTTTACTTACTTGATAATTCAACTTCAGCAATTATTGTCAACAAAAGCCCAACACAAGATACAATTGACCTATCGCCAAATGCCCGACACGGTACCTTTTGGCAAACTTTTCCATTATGACGTCAAACATATGTGTGATTATGACGTCAGAATCGAATGACGTCAAAAATGCACATGGAGAGCCACGTGTCAGACATTAGGCGATAGGTCAATTAACATGTCGGAGTTATTAATCTGACTTGTGTTTCTTCCCATGCTTAGTTGAAATTTGATATATTACAAAACCGGGAAGTATGTTGCGTTATATTTACACATTCTGTTTAGTGTATGAAAACATTATGACGGCTACCCGTACAAATCATCGGTTTATTCAACTGATAACTATTGTTGAAATATTTACTGGGTATTTTGGGAGATGTAACACTATGAGGTTCGGGAGGAAAATACTTAAAGTAAAAATATTAACTTGAAATAAATATAAACAGATAATAAAATTGGTGTGCCCTGTGATAAAATATAACATGCACTACATACATTGAATGTGAGAAATGCGGGCAGGGGATTAAGTTACACAATGAAATTCATATTTCGGACAAACGTTATCAACACGTTTTTATCAAAGTTAAGTATAAGAATTTAAAAACAAATACACATATTGATTTTTGGATAATGTTTCAGCTACAAGGTTACATAGGTCATTATTTGTCATAGTCATCCTTGGTAACCAAATTTAGGCATTTTCGATTGTAATGTTAAATAATATAACGTACTGAAACTGCACTATTTAAGATGATATCAGAAGGTTACAAAAGGTGAAACTTTGACAGATTTTGATAGGTACGGCACCCGTATTTCTCTGGTTCTTTTTCTTTTACAAAGCGGGAGAAGTTTCTAGAATTCTGGTGTTCTACGTTGTTCTGAATTTGCATTCGTGTTATCACATATTATCACATCATTATGACTTCTCTACTCTTAATACTACTATTCCACATAAAAAATTAAAAGAAAAACTTTTCAGCATCATAGACAACTGCTTTTTCACTAAAGGTGGTACCCGAAAATTTAAATATCTAGTGATTGGCTATCAGGATACTTATTTCGTCAAACACCACTCTGATTCTACACATAAATATACTGAAGTTGATATAAAAACATGCTGGAATTTCTGATAAACAATATATTTGTAATGTTCGGAGACGTGGTCTTTCAACAAACTGTCGGCATTCCTATGGGAACCAATTGTACTCCTTTATTGGCCGACCTGTTCCTTTATTCATACGAAGCAGACTTCATTCAGAAACTGCTGAATCAAAAGAAGAAAAGTTAGCGGTGTCCTTTAATTTGACATTTAGATATATCGACGACGTTTTGTCAATTAATAATGACAATTTTCATACATATGTCAATGCGATATATCCCAGAGAACTAGAAATTAAAGATACAACAGAATCAAGCACACACGCTTGATACTTAGACATTTTACTTAATATAAACACAGACGGGAAATTAGCAACGAAGCTATACGATAAACGCGACGATTTCGGCTTTCCCATCGTAAATTTTCCACATTTAAGTAGTAATATCCCTCTGTCACCTGCATATGGAGTTTACATTTCACAAATGATCCAATATGCCAGGGCGTGCACAACATATGGAAATTTCATATACAGAGGTAAACTACTCACTGACAAATTATTGACACAGGGATATCGAAAACCGCGTTTAATGTCAACGTTCCGCAAATTTTACGGTCGGTATAATAGTCTTGTTTGCGAGTACTCTGTTTCACTAAGTGAAATGTTGAGTTTCCTTTTCGTTGGCGGTTGTTGAGACGTCTGTACCAATTGTGACGAGGATATACTCCTCACTTGTTTCGTTGGACTTGACTGTGGACTCACGGCGGGTGTGACCGGTCGACAGGGGATGCTTACTCCTCCATGGCACCTGATCCCACCTCTTGGTTTCCAGAGGTCCGTGTTTGTCCATTATTTACCGGATTTGTATCTATGTCCTGGGCATTCTATTGATTTATACTTTGGTATCTGAAATGTTTATACTGTTTAAGCCTGTACGCGTTACAAACGATTACTGTTCTGAACAGAAACGTCTTTTCCTTAAACTTAAATTTACAAATAAAGGCATAGACGCTTTAAACATTGGCAATGTTCTAAATCACAAAAAGTTCAGTCCTGTGTTCCACCATATTTTAAAATGAGGACCACGCCTTGCATTTCATATAGCTATACACCTAGCATCGCATCCAAGCTATTCAATTATTCAAAAGTTTTACCGTACCTGGACATCAACCATCTTCTACACACATGTCACATGTTCATGTGCTTTATCTCCTTTTAAATACAATCCTATCGGGCATGTCATCACCGGCGACGTTTCTATTGTTGAAAATGAAAGCCTCAAAAATCTTATTTTAAGGGACCCTAAATACCGGGAGGCCCGTTCCTTTAATTGGCGTCAGAATTTCAGTTTAGTTATGAATTCTGTCGACAATTATGCCAGACGATGGGCCAAACATGAAGACGTAGAACCAGACACTTTGTCTGAATGACTAAAAGCCACACGATGGTTGATAAAATCTCGTATTCGAAAACTTAAAGTTTATTTAGTGATCCAGAAGTAGTAATAGAACTGGATGCTTTACATGACCAATATGTACTGGTACCAGCAGACAAAGCCTCAAATAATGTAGTTTTTATTTGTAAGGCACATTACTTTAATTGTTTATTAGAAGAACTTGGGTTTAATACAAATTCTGGTAACCCTACATACACATGTAGCTCACTTTCAAAGGACGAGATCCTTCAAAATCACCAGTCCACATTCATATTGGATACTTAAACTTCATAAAACCCCATATAAGCAAATATATATAGCAGGATCCAGCAAATGTTCTGCAAAACCTTTATCTTTACTCCTTACCAAGATATTGACAGCCGTTAAGGAGAAACTTCAACAATTCTGTACAGTTGCTAATTCCAGAAGCGGTGTAAAACAGATGTAGATACTAAAAAATTCTAAACAGATGAATCTGTATAAATGTTTGGGGAAAGAATAATTCAGGCATCTGAAGATGTCTATACATCAGAACAAAGAAAAAACAAAAATACGAAAGACATAATTGAACAACAGTTGATAGATATTTTTGTAACTATCTGAATATCTATTTGACTATCTAAAAATTAAATAAATTAGGGAAGAACCAGCAACTTTAGACGCTGCCGTCAAAATAGCAAAACATGAGCAAAATGTATTCAGATTAAACACAGAAGATTATATAAAACTAGCATGAGGAAAGGTCATGCTACTCAAAATTGTCCCAGAAATATAGACGTAAATGCCGCCGACGAATCTGATAGTGATGATAGTGACAGTGATGACAACGCACAAATATCACCAATTAGTAAAAATAAGCATGTGAAGTTGAAGAGGCTAAGAAAACAAACAACATATATTTCGGCCGAAAAATCAAATACACAGAGAAAGTCAAGTAGATCAAGATAGACAAAATCAACAATCAGTACCAGACTGGGTGTTAGGCGCAGAATGTTGGGTATGTCATATGATTGGTCACCTCAAAAGAAATTGGACAAGTTGTAAAATTAACTGTCGAAATTGGATGCCTTATTGACAATATAATCAGAGACCACTATCTAATCGTAGCAGGGGTAGAGCAAATTATAGAAATAAGTATCAAAATAGACAAACCTTCAACCCTCGACCTCAACAATTTGAATACCAGCATGATCAGCCAAACAATCGAATGTTAGCACTTCCGGCTCCATCTATGCAAAATTACACAACACCTCAGTCAAATAAGCAACTGGCGCTCCCTGCACCGCCTGCAACAAGTGAACAAAATTCAGAAAAACCCGCCCATCAATTAGGACAACAATGATTTCAATATAGGGAGCAGGGAAACTAGTAAGCTCTCCTTATGAGGAAACCAATAAGGAGAGTGGTAGTTACTTAGTAAATTAGGAAAAGGTAGGATCAATAAATTAAGTGATACATTAGATCAAAATTATGAAATTCATTTGGCAGGAAATCCTAGTTCATGTGTACTTTGGATACAAAAATAAAAGTTTAGAACTTAAGTAGATACAGGAGCAGCAGTTTCATTAATTAGTAAACAGTGCTTCCAAAATCTTCCAATCAAGGCTAAGGTTATTAGTGAAAAACCATATTTTAAGGGCAGTGAATGGTCAGTCACTCAAGGTGCAATAAATATTAAATTTACGATGAGTAAGTTAACCATGAATAACAAATTTTATGTCACAGATGGTTTGAACAGAAACTTTGTCCTTGGTAGTGATTGATTAAGACAAAACGGAGTAAGGTTATACTTTGACCTAGGTTGTTTGAGAATGGGGAGAACCTATGTCAAATTTGAAGATGACACTCACATATCAGCTATTGTAAGAATGTCAAAAGCAACTACATTAAGACCACAAACTAAAACAATATGTTTTGTTAAAACAAATAGGGCATTTAATAGGAGAAATACAGAAATTTTTTAAATATCAAGTATCAATGATGGATGTCTTTTAGGAGACCCAGGACTTGTAGTTCAAGAATCAATAGGAAAAGTAACAGTAAATAGAAATATTCCAGTATTAGTTGTCAATAAAAAACAAACAAGTTTTATAGGTTAAAAAGAGGTCAAGTGATAGGGAAGGTTAGAGCTTTAGAAACAGATGAGATACAAGTAGAATCAACAACTTTAAGTCCAGAAAATCGGTAGGAGATATATTCTTGTAAAGATATCGATGCACTTTCAGAGTATAAAAAGTAGTATTTTAGTTTGTTGCAAGAAAACAAAGATATCTTTTCGAAAACAGATGCAGAATTAGGGCATACAAGTGCAGTGAAAATGAAAATAGATACAGGAGACCATCCACTAATCAGAAATGGGCCGTATATAACGTCCCTTAAAAAACGACAAGTCATTGACAAGGCGGTAGATGAAATGTTATATGCAGGTGTTATAGAAAGGTCAAGGTTAACATGTTCTTTTCCATTAATTGTTGTTGGTAAGAAGGACGGATCTAAAAGAATGTGTGTGGACTTTAGATCTTTAAATTAGAAAGTGAAACCTATATCTTTTACATTGACGTTGATTGATGATATCTTAGCTAGGTTAGGAAAAGCAAAACATTTTACAAGTTTAGATCTTAAGAGTGGGTATTGGCAAGTACAAATGGATGAAGATAGTAAAGAGAAAACAGCATTTACTTGTCACAAAGGTTATTTCAATTTAATGTGATGCCTTTTGGGTTAAGTAATGCTCCTGCTGTCTTCCAAGAACTTATGAATATAGTATTACAAGAATATAAGGACTTTGCCACTGCTTACTTGGATGACATCTTAATATTTTCAAAAGACTCAGAAGAACATCTTAGACATATTCAAATAGTGTTTGATAAGATCAGGCAGCATGGTTTAAAAATGAAGTTAAAGAAATGTAGTTTCTTTGAAACAGAAATAAAATACTTAGGTTTTATTGTTAGTGACCAGGGAGTAAAACCTAATGAAAAGAAAGTGAAAGCTATAATAACACTACCTGTACCTAAGAATGTAAGAGAAGTTAGGGGATTTATTGGCATGTGTAGTTATTATAGGAGGTTCATACCAAATGTTTCAAAGATATCTTTAATTGAGTGAACTAAGAAATATGCTAGATTCAAATGGTCAAAAGAATGTCAAATAGCCTTTGATTTTCTCAAAGACAGTTTAACAGTGGTACCTTTGTTAGCTTACCCTGATACAAACAAGCCTTCTTGATACGCACGGATCACCGTCCTTTGAAGTATCTATTAGATTCACCAATGCAAAATAAGAAAATACAGCAATGGGCTCTCAGTATTGCAGATTACATCTGCAAGATTGAGTATATAGAAGGTAGATTTGATTGTTGTGCTGACTTATTGTCACGAATACCAGACATTCAAGAAACAATTGATACGTCTGATCAGAGTCAGATACAGAAATAGAAATAGATGATAGATTCTTAGAAATAGGAGCACAAAATTCAAATAAGTTCATACCTAAGAAATACGTTAGCTGTAAGATAGATCCACCTGATGACTTAGTTAAACCCTTTATAGATCTACCAGGGGATATAGACATAAAGGTAGAACAAGAAAATGATGAGACAATAGCAAAGATTAAAGTTAAATTCGATATGGAGGGGCCACTAAAAGAGAACAAAACAGTTTAATGGTGATTAGACGGTTTTGTTATACTTTCTATCACAACAAGATTCAGAAGATCCAAAGCTTAGACTGTATATACCTGAAAATCTAGAAAACATTGTCATTAAGCAACACCATGATTTTGCTGGACATATGGCAGTAGATAAAACATATGATATTATAAGACCTAAATATTATTTCCCAAAAATGTATCAAAAGTTGCACAAATATGTAGAACAATGTGTAACGTGTCAGACTAGAAGTCAAAGAAAAACACATCCACCTCATAAGAAAACGGATATTCCACCCTATCCTTTCGCTAAAATTGGTTTCGATTTATCAGGACCATACCCAGTCACCTTATCAGCTAACAAATACATTGTATCATTTATAGATCTATATTCTGGATGGCCAGATGCTTTTAGTGTACCTGATAAATCAGCTGATAATATAGTCCATCTTATATTAGACGAAACATTTCCAAGATATGGCTGCCCTCTTCAGATACTAACAGAACATGGATTAGAAAATGTAAATAAAGCAGTACAAGAAACACTAAAAGAGTTAAATATAGACCATATCACAACATCTTACTATAGTCCTCAAAGTATTGGCAAAGTAGACAGATTTCATAGAAAATATCTGATGATGTCCAAACTTGGGACTTATATTTAAATCAAACATTAGCAGCAATTAGATTTCATTCAAATGAATCTACTAAGTTCTCACCCTTTTACTTGTTATATATCAGGGATGTAGTATTACCATTAGATACAATTCTTAAACCCAGAAGAAAATATAATGGGGAAGATCAACATAAAATAGCAATATTTACATACCGACTGCAATTCCATTCATGGCAAGTATATAGAGCGATATATTGCATATTCCGGTAAATACAGTCGCGTGCCCCGAGTATTAACCACTTTAATTTTCAGCGTAAGAATACATGAACGGATCAATAAAGAATAGAATATCACATGTTTATTTCTTAAATATTTAATTAAAAGCCATACATTAGGCCTACCACAAAACAAATAAAAATCACAGAAAGAAATCGGAAACACGAGACTACATCTGTAGCACATTGTACAGCCTACAGGCCCATATCACGATATATATAGGTCATGTTATGACCAGAACCACAGACCACCGTCTGGCTTCATAGTTACAACAGAAAGAAAGAAAGTAAGGCCTAGTGCAACTTTATCAAGCATCTCTTGATAAACACGTCGATTTGTTTGCTTTCACTGGATATTCCTATCAGAAACAATTCGTCACCCGCATCGTGTGAAATTAGGTCGTGTGAAATGGGCCTACTTACGTAGGTTACGTACCAATCAGTCATCGTGGTTCCCAGCTGCTTGGTAAAAAATGTCAAATAAAATGGCTACTTTCAGTTGTCATAAATTAATATTAGCTGTCTCACTTCTTGTAAGTCACACTAAATCTTTCTATAGTATAATCCCATTAATAATATATCCAGAATTCAAACGCAAATTCGTTGTAAATACATTTATTCAGCATAATCATGGACGGAGCCATTTGCAATTTCAATTCTCTTCTGACACATTTAACCTTCCCGGTTACCAAGCAGACGAATATTCTAAAAATAACTTAAAAACAAATCTGACACTTATTCAAAATTTTCCATATCACTAGTTTCTTTCAAAATGATATGAAAATAAGAAAATAAACCTTAATTCCATTTAGTATTTCCGGATAGAAAAGTGGAACTACTTCTCGTCTCACACAGCTGTTTAACTGTTATATCATATACCTCCTACCGCAAAGCCAATTACATAGAATGAATTTCATAACCAGCTGTCTACAGATTAAAAGAAAATGGTAATATATATAAATATAAGGATTGTTTTTCATTTTTTTGGACTTCATTAAGTATAAAGGCAATGGATTATGGAAAAAGAATTCAATGTGCAGCACAGAATTTTTTTCCATAATCCATTGCCTTTATACTCAATGAAGTCCAAAAAATGAAAAACAATCCATAATTACAACAGCAACATAAAGCTTTTACGCTGGTACATAAAAAATTAGAGGAATCGAAGGAAAGACAAGAAATATGCAGATACTGATAGTCAAAAAGTTCATTTTAAAATAGATGACCCAGTGTATATAAAATATCAGAAAAAATTAATTAACCAGATAATAAATGGACTCCTTATTACAGGATAATAGAAGAGAAAGGACCTCTTTAGTTAAAAACCAATTGACAGGAACTACAACAAAAACACACGGTAGACATCTTAGGTTAGCTAATCTAGATAATTGGGAGATACCCCATGACAAAATAAACAAACCATTAAGAAAATCAACTTATGTAGTACCCCCAGATTCAGAATCTTCAGATGACGAAATTGATAAGGTTAAAGGTGAACATATTGTAAAAAGGTCTCGACGTATTCGAGATGATTCAGATAGTGAAGATGATATTCCTTTATCAGAATTACAAGAATGTACAAAAATACAAAAATAGAAGATAGGGAAACACAAACAACATGACAATAATACAGAAAACAAAGAAATAAATGAGGTTAAAGGTCACAAAAAGTTAGTAGACGAGATAGACCTTAATTTAAAAGGGGTGTTGATAACATTAAATTCAGCTTTTGATAACATGTGTAAGAATAATTTCACAATGTTTATAACATGTGTAAAACAATGCAAAATTTTAAGTGGTAACTAAATATAATAATAGGCACTTAATCAAAACAAAATAAAACATTCTTATATACTAGTAATACTTTAGTAAAATATAATAGATACCAAAATGTTAGAAGATGTTTTTGGTTATTGTCTATATTTTTTTTATTTCAACAACAATGATTTTGACAGTTATACAATTTATGTTTAGTAAACAAAATTAAAATTAAGTATAGGTTTAGGTGTTTCGGATATTTTGTTAAAAAAAATAACTTAAGATAAGTGGTCAAATGATAGGGGAAACGAAGAGTTGAGTCTTCCACAAAGCCAATTGCACAGTATACCAAGCAGTCAACCACAAACAAGCTGTATATCAAGAGTCCATTAAATATAAAAATCTCAGATACCAAAGTATAAATCAATAGGATGTCCAGGACATAGATACAAATCCGGTAAAAATGGACAAACACGGACCTCTGGAAACCAAGAGGTGGGATCAGGTGCCATGGAGGAGTAAGCATCCCCTGTCGACCGGTCACACCCGCCGTGAGTCCACAGTCAAGTCCAATGAAACACGTGAGGAGTGTATCCTCGTCACAATTGGTACAGACGTCTCATCAATGACATTTTGAGTTTTCTTCATAATCGCATACATCAACAAACACCAGGCACGATAGAAGTACCAAGTGAACTTATTGACATAATTGTGAAACAAAAGAAATCAGATGCATACAAAAACAAGTGATTCATTAATACATGTATGTACATGGAAGAAAAATATAACATTAAACCAGTAGCTGAAAAAGAAAAGATGAAATTGATGAACTAAATGACATAGAAATGGCGATATTTGATAAAATTCAAGAAGAAAAAGTTCAGAAGACAGGCTATGTGACGCCAAAGGAACAAAATGTAGATGAGCTACCTGGCGGAAGATCGTTAACAGACTGATTTCGAGCAAGAAACCCGATCATAAACTCTGTCGGAAAAAGCTTCAACTATTCAAGTAGTTAAAGGAAATGAAAAATCGGCCGTGAAATTTGAATTGACTCGGAAGGAATTTATAACAATCAAACTGAAAATAACACAGTGTTATGTGAGTTAATTGTAAAAACAAAAGTGTAATTATAACAGACTAACATTATTCCAGGATGAGTCGGGAAGAATATTATCAAGGAGGATTTTCCTTGGGAATCATTACTATATAGATAAGGAGAACATTCCAAAAAAGAAGAAATATTTGTGTTTTTACCAGTATAATTTGGTTTATTCAAAATAGACATGCGTGTTATAAACTATAATTGATTTGAGTATATGTAAGTGAAGTGAAAAACTATATTTTACGGATTTATTATATAAACACTGTGCATGAAATTATACATACATGTGTAGCATGAAATATATTATTGTTTCACATTTATATAATCCAGGAGAGGACTTATGATAAAATATCATTTGCGCTAATTGAACGTAAATTCATTTGTGTTATAATTCAAATAATACTTTTACACAGAATAAAATCCATTTCACAAATTGAACTGAATATTGTCAATTGATATTAATCCATATTATGAATTTTGAATCAAGAACTATTTTAAACGTGTGTGAATTATAGACATTTAGAAAACAAACTAATGTGGACATTGATATGAGACTTATAATGAATGAAAATATTATGTAATTCTATATAATGAATTGATTATGATTTGATGATAGGCTAACATCATGAAATGTAAAAAAATGTTTCATGTATGTGATGGTATAAATTAAATGTTTGAATACATCCAGGTCACATTAATGGGAATATTCAAAATTCAGTACTTTTGTTTTTTGGAAAAGGATTTAAAGAAAAGAACGAATTTTTTACAATGAGTAAAAATTTCAGATGGATAGGGACGAATGTAACACTACGAGGTTCTGGAGGAAAATACTTTTATCTAAATATTAACTTGTAAATAGATATAAATAGACAATAACATTGGTGTGCCCTGATACAAAATATAACATGCACTACATACATTGTATGTGAGAAATGCGGGCATGGGATTAAATTACATAATGAAATACATGTTTCGGACAAACAAGTTACCAACACATTTTAATCAGATTTAATGATAAGGGCTAAATATGAATGTAGAAATTGATTTTTGGATATTGTTTCAGCAACAAGGTTAAATAGGTCATTATCTGTTAAAGTCATCTTTGGCAAACAAATTTCGGCATTTTCCATTGTAATGTTAAATAATATAAAGTACTAAAACTGCACTATTTAAGATGGTGTCAAATCTTTGACAGATTTCGATGGGTACGGCACCCGTATTACTCTGGTTCTTTTTCGGTTACAAAGTGGAAGAAGCTTCTAGAATACTGGTGCTCTACGTTGTTCGGAATTGACCTTCATATATAAGCACTGGGGTTTTAGAAGGTGAGAGAGACCGAGAGAGAGAGACCGCCATTTTGACACAAGCTACTGTCGCCTGTATGTGTTATTGATGTTACACTTTCTGTTCAATAAAATCTATACGATCACGAGCTGTTGATTCTTAGTGGGTTACACGAGGACTCTTCAGTTTAACATTCCGGTATCCGGTTTATACATCTAGCTTTGTAAAATATTTATAGCCAGTAAATTCAGAAAGAATATCCTCAAGAATGTTCATGGAGTAGTGGGGCCTTTGGATTGCTTTCTTAAGTTCTTTGGAATCGAGACAAATGCTTAATTTGCCCGAGTTAAGCTTCTCGACAACAACTAATGAAGTCACCCAATTAGTAGGTTCGGTCACTTGGGTATTATCCCTTCTGCTTTCATTTACTGTTAATTACTTTTATTTCGCGTATACCTTTGTCTTTTCGCGAATATCTGAATTCGCGTTGATAAACTAGAAAACATTTGAATTCGCGACGAATGTAACGTGTCGATCGTAGTACGAACATTTTTTAGTAAGAGTTATCGCCTTCAATGTTTGCTGTTGTCCCTTCGAAAAACTGGAGGTCACAGTGTCACAGTAGGTGTTGGCACGTTAAAGAACCCTCACTGCTCAATGGCCGTAAATGCCGAGCATAGGTCAAAATTTTAAGCCCTTCACCGGCATTTGGTGACGTCTCCATATGAGTGAAATATTCTTGAGTGGGACGTTAAACAACAATAAACAAAAAACAAACATGTCCCTTCGATGTTTGCATTGTTTTATTTTTCATTGAATATTCTGCGATATACCTAGGCTATTTATTTATAAATAGGTAATTTATAATGTCATTGTCCGTGAGGATTATGATTTACTTTGTTTCTTTCTAAAACGTCCATGTGTTGTAAGATCTAGTTGTAAAGTCGTTATGCAACTAGAGTCAATCACAAACATCTGCATCGACTATCACTGGAAATAAGATCTACAATCCCGAATGGGGACTATACAGAACAGAAACAGGGTAAATCATCGTCCTCACGGACAGTGATACCGGCGAAATATCATTTAATCATCAAATACATTCTGTGAAATCGGAAGAAACTAAAACAAAGACAATGGACAATGGATGGATAAAAGAATGGGGGGGGACTAATGGACGATTAAAACATGTACGCTGTAGAAGCAACATACATGCCTGTATACATCTTATTCGAAAAAAAAATTGGCAATAATTGTATATAAAATTACGCGATGAATTTGAATTCGTGTTCGATGTGTCCCATGGATTAACGCGAAATGAAAGTAATCTACAGTAATTAAATTCGTCTACCAACTAGCCTTGTAGGGAAATGGGATCCTGCGGGGAGAGTGTATTACAGGGGGTACACTGGGGTCAATCTGTATACTACTTTCACCTTGGAATAACCCTATACCTTCAAAGGTATCTGATAACTCTGACACAACTTGCTCATTTGACTTTCATTTTGTTTGGTTTGTGAGGGGAGCGTTTCACTAGTGTATACTAACTTAATCATACCAAAGTCAATACATTGGCGCCTCCCTGGTAATGGTGTCCATAAAGTGTCGAACAGGAAATACATAACTTATGTTGCTTGTTATTTGACACGGTGTGCAACAATATGCATAGCGCGAAAACTGTAACTGTACTCGCCTTCGTTAAGGTAAAGTATTTAAGCTGTAAATGAAATGGACAATACATTTCTATATTTAGTAATGTTGGTTAGCAATCGCTTTAAAATAAAATGTTTACTTCCGTCTACATTGATCAACTTTACTTGATAGCATTGGGAGGTTACGATATAAAGATCTACATATAGAACACAGAGAGCTGTTAGTCTCGTACGGACTGGATTCTATATTTAAGTCGGTGTAATTAAAAGGAGGAGATCAGTGTAATTTATTAAATAAACTTTGAAATAATATTCACAATACATTGTTCGATATCAACAGACATTTCCGTGCATATAGCAGGTATAACATGGTCAAGAAATCAAGTATATTACTGCAACAATTTTTAAGTAATCTGTTTGTAACTTAATATATTGTATCAAGTTTTTCACTTACCGGATAACTCAACTTCATCAATAACTGTGTATAAAAACCCAATATAATAAATAAAAACCACCATCGGAATTTGTCTACTGCCCATGGTTTAAATGTACTGTGTTACAAAACCAGGAAGAATATTACTGAAAATATCGTAATATCTACCAATAGGTACAATCGGTTAATGTAAGTATTCATTCTCAAGTCAATATTTGATCAATGGATGAATAAAATACCGATAACGATGTGGTTGATGAATTGTACAGAGTATTTTAGGAAATCTATGTTCAGATCAAAATCTTGTAGTGTCTAGACGAGTACTTCAAACACGTTTGGTTAAAAATTGTAGGAAGAGAAATCAACACGGCTTTACAAAGGGTGTACTATTTCGAGTGTGACACATGTTCTTGCTGAGTGAATAGTACACAAATGATTTTGGGAATACTTAAATCATATATCCAAGAAAATATACAATATAATTCCTTACTAGTTTGATGGGGGGGTTGAGAAAATTTCAGAGCGAGTTCTATTGAGTCATGGTCTTTATATCTAACACCGGTTGGTTGAAAGCTCTCCAACTCACGCCGTATATAGCGACTGATAACTTTTCATACCTATAATAACAAGTTCAAGTTTTCTACTCTCTGTAAATACGTTAATACGGGAGATCTGAAGTCAAAATTTCTAAATCAACATGGTAAGTTATTATTTGTTTAGTTTTATTCGTAGCAGTATCACCCACCCGTACATTAGGTAAGACAATATAAAACATCTCAGATCCCAAAGAATAAATCTATAGGATGTCCAGGACACAGATACAAAAACGGACCTCTGGAAACCAAGAGGT
>BROG01001806.1:0-27120 GCA_030159075.1 Atrina japonica | reverse complement strand
GGCCTATTCTTATCACCCCGGAAAACCCAAGGGGGTGTACAACTACTATAACAAGGGGAATTTGCACAGAAATACACAACACAGAGTCTAATTCAAATCAAAAACGTGTTGACATGCCACATGTCGTCACAAAAGTATTAGACTCAGTACTGCAAGGCAGTTATGGTTTACCTGTATAATCTATTTTTAGAATCGTTTAGATTTTTTACTCTACCATTTATGACAAGATGTGCCACTTCACCTTGGTAAACTATTTTTCAAATCCTTATCTATGCTAGAACAAATCTGAGACTTTACATGAAATTACGACAGGTTTAGCGGCTATATCTATGTATGCATCAAAAGCTTAATGAATGCTTGATACATGTATCCAATTGGCAACTTCAGATCGGATCCACGTGACAGTGTCGGTAAATGAACATATCTACCCTAGGACAACTCGGTCGGATTTTAGGACAACTCGATACTGGATACTGAATTTGAGACAACTCGGATTTAGACATGTATTTCTGTTATGCCATAGTTATACAGGTTTAGAAATTCAACATTTAGACCTAAGAAATCGATCGTGAAGAAACTCGACACGAAGAAATTATTGTTTGTTTGTTTGTTTGTTTTTAACGCCACTTTCAACGAAGAAATCATAAATAAAGACATTAGTATGGAAAGGTTATAAATTGAGTTACTAGGAACGTGCACTCATTTCCCTGTGTTTCATATATATATATATATATATTATATATATATATATATATATATATATATATATATATATATATATATATATATATATTATATATATATATATAATATATATATATATATATGGGTGTCCGGGTAGCGCAGTGGTTAGGGCACTCGCTTTTCACCAATGCGACCCGGGTTCGATGTGGAATGGTTACCAACCCGGATATGCTCCTGTCATATATGTGTTGTCATTTGCTAACCTTTTATTGTAAACATTCATGTGCTCGCTTTGAATGTTTACAATCAAAGGTTAGCAAATGACAGTGTGTATATATACAACAGAAGTGTCTGTTTCAAGATGTCTGCCTCTGTGTCTTACAAAGAAATTCATATTGGAAACCAAAGTGAGGGTGATTAGTATTGACCAATGGTCAATCAGTACCAGAGGTAAGCAAAGTTGAAGATATTATAACCACGGTAAATGTGTGGTCATAACTAGGAAGACACTAACGGTTTGTTAAAAAAATAAAGCTGATTTTAACTTCTAATTGATGGTAGGCGGATTCAGGAAATTCCTAAAGCACACCCGTTCTTCCATACAAAGGCCTAAAGCTTAACCGACTTAAATACCAACGTACAAAATATATAGTACTGTGGTTATCGCGTGTAATTGTTTTACTTCTATACACTGTGCTTATAACCCTTCGTTGCTGTATAACAGGAAATAAATGCATGTTGATTTCATTCAGCTCGCAAATCTAACTTGATGTTATGTCATACAGACAACTACCGGAGATGTTGAGCGTTAGCCATAGTTTTACAATGCACGCGCCACAATGCACCTAAGAAATATCTCTCAGATTCACTTGATTTGGACTGTGGACTCACGGCGGGTATGACCGATCTTACAGGATCGATAATTATTCCTCGGTGGCTCCTGACCCCACCTCTTGTATTCCAGAGGTCCGTGTTTGTCAAGTTTTATATCTCTTATATCCTGGACATACTGCAGATGTATACTTTGGTAACTGTTCTTTTATATTGTATGCTAGTTTCACAATAATAGTCCGTAAATGTCATTAGGTTAAAATTCCACCATTGACATTTATCTTCCTTTTTTGTGTCATACTGAATGTTTATATTTTGGTATATTATATTTCTTCTGTTGTATGTTAATTTCACCATATAGTCCGTGGATATATACAATGTTTCACAACGTTAATATGTTCAATGATGTTATATTAAGATTCCGGCAATGACATTCACCTTCCTGTTTTGTGTGAAGGAGGAATGACTTCACACTCACTAAGCTCTTGAAACTGTAAAATGAAGAGCTATGAAGCAGCTTGATACAGACGATATCTAAGGATTCAACTTAAAGTAACGACTGATAACATAATTGTCATATAAAATTAAAAGTTCTAGTTTATCTGGCTAGCCCGTGTCACAGTTAAATTTATATTAAAATGACCATGGACGTTGATCATGGTTCAGTTATAAAATGTTGCCATTGTGCCTGATACAAAGTAACTAAGACACAACGTGAAAACATTTAACAAAATACTACTTGGCACATTCCTGCATTTTTTTGTCAATATAATTAATTTTAATTTTAATTAATTTAATTTAATTAATTAATTAATTTTCGTAGTAGATGCATATACTAGATCCAAATGTCAATTGAAGATATTACCCCCAAGTGCAGACTAGGTTGTCTTGTGTTCCTGCGATATCTCCAGATACAATTGGAATAAGATAATGTGAAATAAAGCCTTAATAGCAATTTATCCAACCCATCAATACTGAAACAGAAATAGCTATCCACAACTGTAGTTACATCATTACTTTCTTTTATAAAAAAGTATATACCAGTATACTATATGTGTACTTCAGTACTCGATACTTTGTACCGGCAGGTCATCACTAAATTGAACGTTGATTGTAAATATGCAATTATATGACATAATTGTATATAGATATAGCACCACAATTATCAGATCCATTCAATTATTACATGATTATAAATAGAAATAAGTTAAAGTTTTGTAAAGCTAGGGGATAAAACAAATACAACGATCGGCTCTGTCAATTACAATTTACAAGTTGATATTTAATTAAAAATGACTTTAAAATAATTAAATAAAATTAGCAACGACTACCATTACAGATAGAGATCATGGGTTAACGCCACATTTATTTATATATCGTTTCATTTGAATAAAAATATCACTGGGAAAACCAACAAATATTGCGAAAAAGATAATATGACAGTTTTTTGGCCAAAAATAAACAAATTAATATGTTGAAACATTTTGATCTTTTATTTGATATAAAAGTAATAAATTATACGTGATGGTTTTATGCAACACTCCCAATAGTATTGTATTTGAAAGGAGATGAAGCACATGAACATGTGACAGTGTTGTGTAGAAGATGGTTGATGTCTAGGCACTGCAAAGCCAATTTTAATTGAATAGCTTGGGTGCGATGCTAGGTGTATAGCTATATAAAATGCAAGGCGTGGTCTTCAGTTTAAAATATGGTGGAATACAGGACTAAAGTATTTTGTCTATGCCTTTATTTGTAAATTTAAGTTGAAGGAAAAGACGTTTCTGTTCAGCACAGTCATTGTTTGTAACACGTGCGGGCTGTCTGTGATAAGCTATGTCCATTATAATGGAGTTCAGTATGTATTCTGGGGTTGAAGAAATCGTGTAGGGGCTCCTTCTTCAAACAGTTTATTGAGGTATGTAAAAGGAACAGGATAAAGCCTGCTGCGAATGTGATGAAGACCCAATATTTTGTTAACGTAAGGTAAACGAGATGAAAAGTGACATCATTCATGTATGGTCGGTTGTAACTGTAATTCAGATAAACTACATTACTGGACAACGAAAAAGTCGTATTCTTCGTTATTCTGCTATTAGGTATTTAACGGCATTCAGAGAAATGGTACTAGTAGTTTTATCATTCATCTCTCTCTCTCTCTCTCTCTCTCTCTCTCTCTCTCTCTCTCTCTCTCTCTCTCTCTCTCTCTCTCTCTCTCGTTAAACCGTACAAATGGTGCCTGTAGATGGTGGAAGGAGGGTGCTTTAAAGAAAAACGGAAACTCTTAATCACGTTATATGATCAAAACTAAAAAAAAATGTTTACCAAGCAATGCAATAATGTCTACTGATGAATATTCGATCAGATTGTATGTGGCCAAACGGGTACTATTTTTCCCGTTTTATATTTCACTTGGTGTTTTATGGCAATTATATATACAAATAAAGGCATGTGAGACAGCTGTATAATACAATAACAACTTTTAAGACTTGTCCATGGGCAATGCTTGATAGGTACTTGAATTTATAGCACTTAACAAAACGTTAAGAATACTCTCTTAACACAACAAGTATCAGTCTCATATTCTCACTCATTTTGAGGTTTCATACATACAAATAGTTTACATATAGTCCTATAATGAATTCTTTGAGGCAGCCAGTGTATGCTCATACTCGAAAATTCGATAAACAGCAATTAAAGATAACACTTATGTACAAATAAATTAACACCATGCAATTACTCAATTTTGTAATAAACGGATGATAGCAATTCATTTTATATTTATTGGGAAATAATACTCGAAAAGGACATTTCATTACAGGTTAAACGGTCACAAATGAATTTACTACTGATTGAAAAGATGAGGTAATTCTGACCAAACATATACAAATGACTTACACATAGATATTTATTTTTTAAAGAAGAACCACCAAGATGTATTCCATGGGGCTCTACACTGACAGTGAAACACATTTTAACTGAATGTACAGATTTTAAATTTACTCCTGAGAAATATTATTCCGAGAGATATCTTAATAGTGTTTTTAATACTGTCGCCAGCGACGCCATTTTAAAATGTATGGAATACATGAAATGTTGAAAGAGTCTTAAATATAAAAAATATCGGTTACCAAAGCATTAATCAATAGAATGTCCAGGAAATCCGATAAAATGGACAAACATGGACATCTGGAAACCAAGAGGTGGGATCAGGTATCATGGAGTAGTAACCATTCCCTGTTGACCGGTCACACCCGCCGTGAGTCCATAGTCAAATCCAATGAAATAGTTGAGGAGTTAATTCTCGTCACAATTGGTACTGACGTCTCAACAACCTCCAACGAAAAAGCAAATCAACATTTCACCCAGCAAAACAGTAATTGCAAACAAGACTATTATATCGTAAAATTTGCAGAACGTTGACATTAAACGCGATTTTCGATATCCCTGTGTCAATATGACAGTGAGTACTTTACCTCTGTATATGAATACTTCATATGTTGTACATGCCCCTGGCATATCGGAATATTTGTGAAATATAAACTCCATACGCGGGTGACTGAGGGATATTTCTACTTAAATGTAGAAAATTAAAGATGGGAAAGCCAAAATAGTTGCGTTTGTCGTAAAGCTTAGTTGCTAATTTCCAGTCTGTGTTTAAATTAAGTATAACGTCTAAATATGAAGTGTGTGTGCATGCTTCTGTTGTATCTTTAATTTCTAGTTCGCTGGGATATATCGCATTGAAATATGTATGGAAATTATCATTATAATTCGACAAAATTTCACATTAAAAAACCACTGCAAACCTTTTTTCTTTTAATTCAGCATTTTCTGAATGAAGTCTTCTTTGTATGAATAAAAGAACAGGTCAGCAAATAAAAGGGCACAATTGGTTCATGAATTGAAAATTGATAAAATATTATCTTTTAGAAAAATGTTAGTGTTCAAAAGTTGTTAAACAACAATAAACAAACAAATTTAGGTCGCACACGCCATAATAAAAATCTCTAATGGTAAAATGATGGAAAATGATGTATTTTCCATTTGGGTCAGTAAGTACAAATATATGGTGAAAATTAATATTATTTAAATAAGTACGTTTCATCTTTAACATTGACCGATATTTTATATAAATTTGTTTATCATTTAACATGCCATTCAAGAATATTTCAGTCAATTGGAGACGTCACCAAATGCCAGTGAAGGGATTCAAATTTTGGCCTATGCCCGGCACTTACGGCCATTGAGCAGTAAGGGTTTAACGTGCATACACCTTCTGTGACAAGGGACCTCAGATTTTACTTCTGTGCACACGCAGTTATACACTGTGCTTATAACCCTTCGTTGCTGTAAATAGGAAATAAATGCATATTGATTTCATTCAGCTCTCAAATCTAACTTGATGTTATGTCATACTAACAACTTCCGGAGATGTTGCGCGTTAATCAAATTTTTACAATGCATACGCCACGGTACACATAAGAAATGTAATGTCTCTGAGATTCACTTGAACTGGAATGTGGACTCACGGCGGGTATGACAGATCTTACAGGATCGATATTTATTCCTCAGTGGCTCCTGACCCCACCTCTTGATTTCCAGAGGTCCATGTTTGTCAAGTTTTATATCTCTTATATCTTGGACTTACTGCAGATGTATACATTGGTAACTGATCATTTTATATTGTATGAAAATTTCACAACAATAGTCCGTAAATATATATAGACAATGTCATTAGATTAAAATTCCGCCAATGGCATTCATCTTCCTGTTTTGTGTGAAGGAGGAATGACTTTACACTCATCAAGCTCTTGAAAGTGTAAAATGAAGAGGCATGAAGCATCTTCACACAGTTCATACCAAATCTTAGGATTCAACTTAAAGTAACGACTGGTAACATAATTGTCATATAAAATTAAAAGTTGGAGTTTATCGGGCTTGCCCGTGTCACAGTTAAATTTATATTAAAATGACCATGGACTTTGATCATGGTTCAATTATAAAATGTTGCCATTGTGCCTGATACAAAGTAACTAAGACACAACGTGAAAACATTTAACAAAATACTACTTGGCACATTCCTGCATTTTTTCTAAATATAATTAATTTTCGTAGTAGATGCATATACTTGAACCAGATGTCAATTGAAGATATTACCTCCAGGTGCAGACTAGATTGTATTGTGTTCCTGCGATATCCCCAGATACAATAGAATTAGATTATGTGAAATAAAGCCTTAATAGCAATTTATCTAAACCATCAATGCTGAAACAGCAATAGCTATCCACATATAGAGCAAACTGGGATAACATCGGTACTTTGATTTAATTTAAATAAATAATTTTACACGAATCGCCACGATATGACTGAAATATCGTTGGAAGTGGCGTTAAACAAACAAACAAACAATACCGGCAGGTCATCACTAAATTGAACGTTGATTCTAAATATGCAATTATATGATATAATTGTTTATAGATATAACACCACAAATTATCAGATCAGATCAGAGTAGAAGTTAAAATATACCCGAGAACGTGAGGTAAAAGTTACAATGCACCCGGGAACGTGAAGTAGAAGTTAAAATGTACCAGAGAACGTAAGGTAGAATTTACAATTCACCCGGGAACGTGTTGTAGAAGTAACAATGTACCCGGTAACGTGAAGTAGAATTTACAATGTACCCGGGAATATTAAGTAGAATTTACAATGTACCCGGTAACGTGAAGTAGAAGTTAAAATGTACCCGGAAACATTGAGTAGAAGTTACATTCTACCTGTTCAAGAACTTAACCTTATGTTAGTAGTTTATTGACTAGTCGTTAATCTATCAGAATAATACATTCATGAGAAGAACTTAATCTGGCATTACGTATATGCTGTAAAATGAAAACGACAAAGGCAAGAAAAGATGGAATATTACTACTAAGAAACGGGAAGTATGTGATATGGGAATTGAAATCGTCTCGTTTGTCATAAATGGATGTGTGAAGTTGATCGTCTTTTCCAATCGACATGAGTAAATCTAGGTAAGAAGCAGATGTATTGCTCTCTGTTGTCTCAATGATCTCTAGCTCAACAGGATACATCTGGCCGAGGTAATTCTGAAATTCTGAATTATATATGGACAGAATATCGTCGATATACTTTTTGACAAAATTGAATACTGTTTGATTCCTTTAGAGAGCAGAGGCTGTATAAATTCCTCTTCATATGGATATAAAAATATGTTAGCCAAAAACGAATTGCATTACTGGTACCCATTTGGAATGTCGACAATCTGTTTGAGAACTTTTCCCACAAAAACCACGAATATTTTGTCTACTACAAACTCCAGCAACTTGATAATATCATTACAGTGTACTCGCTATGGGAATCAGAGTGTTCCTTGAGAAAATAAGGATTTTCATTTTCGTATACAAAAGGGTTTTGTTTAATAGATGTTAATCTGTTTTGATGAGTGTTTTGATTGATGTGTAAAGGGTAGAGAAATTAAAAAAAAATATTCTAGTAGAATGTTTGAGATTCGGAGATTGTAAATTTTCCAACAATTCCATTGAATTTTGTAGGATCCACATCTGATTGACTCCGTTTCCTGAGTAGGCCGTTATACTGTATGTCCGATGACTTTGTTTAATATGTGTTAGACGTTTGGCAAGTAAAATAGATAAAGGCATGGTGGGACACTTAGATGACCCCGCAGTGACGCGGTGTTTATAGAGCTTTTTGTGTATCTTTGGAATCCAATCCGTGTCACTTGTGGGAATTCCAAACGAAGCGAGAACAAGTTTATGAATATGTGGTAGTGCAGAGGTAGAGAAATCGGTTAGAGAGTATGTAGAATTTTCAAGAAATGTGTTTAGTACAATGTTATTTGTAGGGGGTTAAAGTACTATTGCATGCATACAAATTTGAAGTTGTCAGATACTTTGTCAGGAGGAAGATGATAAAATTTCCATGGAGACGGGGAAGTTCAGGGATTTTTTTTTTGAGTGGACAGGCGCTTAAAATCGAGGCAGAAAGTTCGGGCTATTAAGTCGTTTACACTGTGCCGACTGCCTGTTCAATTATTCAAATATCTAACTATAACTGCCTCGCAGATGGAATAAATTGGATAAGGGGAAGATATGCATGGATGTCAAATACACGGTGTCTGATCGTTTATTTACCCTCACAGCGACACAGGACAAGAACTTGTATGACATTCGAAAAACTGAACAGCGGGCCGACTTTGAACCAAGGGAAAAGTGCGGTAATTTTTTCCCGTTCTCGTAAAAATCTCGTAATAAAAGAATTTATTTTGTTATATAAAAACCTCAGATACCAAAGTGTAAATCAATAGAATGTCCATGACATATCTGATAAATAATGGACGAACACGGACCTCTGGAAACCAGGAGGTGGGATCAGGTGTCATGAAGGAGTAAGCATCCCCTGTCGACCGGTAACACCCCGTGAGTCCCCAGTCAAGTCCAGTGAAACACGTGAGAAGTGTATCCTCGCCACAATTGGTACAGACATCTCAACAACTGCCAACGGAAAGGCAACTGAACATTTCACTTAATGAAACAGAGAAGTCGCAAACAAGACTATTATACCAACCGTAATACTTGCGGAACGTTGACATTAAACGCGGTTTTCGATATCCCTGTGTCAATAATTCGTCATTGAGTAGTTTACCTCTGTATATGAAATATTCATAAAATATTCACGCCCTGGCATATCGGATCATTTGTGAAATATAAATTCCATATACAAGTGACTGAGGTATATTACTACCTAAATGCGGAAAATTCACGTTGGGAAAGCCAAAATCGTCGCGTTTATCGTATAGCTTCGTTTCTAATTACCTGCTGCGTTTATGTGAATAGAATAATATATAGAAAAAACGACGTTACTCTGACCAGACTTCGTATTGGTCACAGTAACCTCACACATAAATATTTATTATTGAAAGAAGAGCCACCGGTATGTATACCGTGTGGCTCAAGACTATCGATTAAACACATTTAACTGAATGTACGGATTTTAAATCTATTCGTGAGAAATATTACTCTGAGGCAGATTTAAATAGTGTTTTTAATAACGTCGCTGGCGATATCATTTTAGGGCATCTTAAAGATATTGGATTGTATTCCAAAATTTAAAATATCTGATTAATATTCTATCAATTCACAAATCTGTTTATATTTTACCAAATGTTTAGTTTCAAAAAAAAATAAATAGAATAGACTTACTATGTTTTTACTTAAATAAATGAAATAATTTTATACGAATCGCCACGATGTTACTGAGATATCGTTAAAAAGTGGCGTAAAACCAAAACAAACAAACAAACATCCAGCATCCAACATTTATGTGTAGAATCAGAGTGGTGTTTGACAAAATACGTATCCTGATAGCCAATCAGTAGATATTTAAATTCTCAGGTACATGTTTGTATTTTTTTTTACATCTTTAAGTTCCTTTCAATGCCTATTGGATCTATTATAATACTCAATACTGCAATAGGCCACAGGCTTTTCAAACTCCTGTGCAAAGGCATCTTGACCATAAATAAGTGCTGGATTTGGATTATTGGATAAGAAATATAACGAATTCGTAAATAAATGATCAATCTTTATCTCCTGTAATGAGATGTTGACAGGACAATTAAATTGATGGCCAAAATTTATTCCATCTACAGATTATTTATTTTAAAATGTTAGTTTGTAAATTTTAGTTTTGATATGCAACAGTATTATGTTGTCTAATTTTAGTTATGTCATTTAAATTAATTTTATTGACCGCTTTAAGCAATTGGATGGAAATTGTTTGAACAAGTGCATGATAAAGATTTCATTTTTAATTTTTTTGTCCATGTTTTTTATTCATGTCGGGTATAAACTAAAAATCTATCGATAAAGTTTCCTACATCTGATTATATATTCTAAATTAATATTTGCTTTTGGGTAATATTAAAATGGTTGTCTATATTATAGCTGTACTGGACATGACAATGCCATGCTTAAAAACTGTTTCATCATGAACTAAACGTATCAGACAACGAAGCACCATCAAGACAAGAAATCTTATTAGATTCCATGCTCCCTGTAGAAAACCAACATTACCCAAACCTTTTCATACTGATATATGGAATTTCTGTTACGAAAGTTATTTAAAGGTTTTACCATAATCATATAAACAAAATATTATGTTTAAGATTAACATGTTTCTGCCAGAATTGTTTTGTTAAGCATTTCCGGGAAGTAAATGCAATATTACGATTACAGGAATGTTCATTCAGCAGCTATACCAGGCCAAGTTGTCACCAACAGTACTTACAGTTACAACACTTATAAATTTCTGACATTCATACAGCGCAACGCCTTTACAACTTATTTTCTTCATCTGTAATTTTCTGGTGATTGGGGACACTGAAAATTTACAACTTATGGTAAAGAGGGGATGTGGTTAATTGGATTTATTTTTTTTATTGTACTTTTCTTACATGCATTATACATATGCTTATGTGTTAGTGTTGGATGTATTTCATTATAAGTAATTGTTTAATCACATACAGATTAAAACAGTTTATTTTCAAGGTATTGTCCTTTGTTGTAAAAAGTTTCAATATTTCAAAAAACTCAATAACACAATATATTTGGTACAACTACATACATTTCTTTTTGGTTTGAACTTGAACACAAAGACGACTGTGAGAACTTACATTGACCCTCATCTCAGTCTCTGTAAGTTATCAGTTTATAGTCAGTGAAAAAGTACAGAAACATTTAAACCATGCATGTCATCTCCGAGATCACCGTCTGCCACATATATAGAATGAAAACTAACAAAGTCTTGAAATAACCAGTGTCACAGTAACTAAACATACCCAACAATACATTTCATTCGGGATGAATTTGTTTAGGTGTGATATAAATTGTATTTTTTGCATTAATATTATACAGCCTGATGCAACCTAAAGAAAATAAAAAAAAATGAATTGATAAAGACAACTCTGTTGATGGATCTTAAGGATACTGTTACAATTAGCTCTAGGCCTATATCATAATACATACATCGTTTACAAAATGGTAATCATTATCTCCTCTTCAAATTATATGTGAGTAAACGACACCGATCATCCAGATCAGGGATTTATATGTTAGTAATCAGATCTATAACAAATGCTATATAGTCCCTGTCCAGATTTGACCGGGCAAAAACTGCCAAAGTCACGTATAATTTGTACACTAGATAGAATAGAATATATATAGATCGCTGATCATGTCATTTAGTTGTGTGGTTGTTAATGTAAACCGGAAGCCCGGTTACCCCCATCGCAACCGTGGGATATGACAAACTGGGAACGTAAAAGAATAAACTAGAAAAAATGCTATTTGAATACGTCCATTCCGGATAGCAATACTTAAGCCTTAACGAATATCACATATGTAGTTAAAACTTCCTTATGCACTGCATACAATATCATTGATCATGTTACACAGCGAACAAGATTAAGCTATGATATTGCCCACAATGTGAGTATGAATTATATTTACTAGAAACTTATTTTCTAAAAACAAATCTAATTTGGCAAATACTTTATGTTTGCCCTTTTTACGTTCAATATGGCTAAAATACGTGTATTTACGCTCAACGAATACAGACTATATATTTATTAGGCCGTTTTGTAGGCATATTGTCATACATTCGGAATACCAAACGGTTTGTTCTCCTGCATACTATCAAGGATTGGAAAATAAACATTTAAGGTTGTTTTATCTTCAAATGATATATTGCTTAGTTCCTTCATTTCTTGTGGTAAAGAAACAAGCTTAGTTTCTTCATTGTTTTTGTTGCTATGTCTATTATTATGTTTGTAAATTCATTCATTGGATTTTCGCAATCCAGTATATTTTCATTTATGTTTATAGAACATAATGTTTTGAACGTGTACCAGTCTGCATGTTTCAGTTTTCATCGCTGATGTGTATCATTTTCAACGTCATTTGTTGTTTTAATTATTATTGGAAAGTGATTATTTCCACATAAATCATCGTGTACTTCCCATGAAAAATTGTTGAAAATATCTGGAGTTGTTAATGAAAGATCAATACAATTCCTCAAACCTCGACAACTCCAAAACGTCGTAAACCATGGTACGATGATGAATGCAAAAATGTGATAAAACAGCGGAAAAAATCAGAAAACTTATTTAGACGCAGACCACTTAAAATACATCTAAGTGCTTTCCGTATAGCACGTGCAAAAGCACGACGAACAATAAAACAAAAACGCCGGGAATTTCCAAACTTAATAATAATACTCCATTAAACAAAGTTTGGAATATGATTGGTAAAATAAGAGGCCGTGGGTCAACTGACAAAATACAACATCTAAAAACTAATAATACTGTCATTACACAAACAACTGATATCGCAAATAAATTAGCTGAAACGATTTCACAAAATTCGTCATCAGACCAATGTTCAAACACATTTAACAAACATAAACGTAAAAAATAGAGACACAAAAACTCAATTTTAATTCTTCAAATGAAGAATTTTATAGTAAAGAATTTAACATAGATGAATTAAGAACATCTCTACATAAAGCACATGACACTGCAGAAGGTCCCGATAAGATACACTATCAGTTTTTAAAACGTTTACCTTCAGATATGCTTCAAATTTAGTACAGATTTTCAATGACATGTGGAAAACTGGGAATTTCCCTGATACATGGCGGGAAGCAACTGTCATCCCTATTCCAAAGCCTGGTAAAGATCATAGTAACGCAAACAACTACCGTCCCATTGCTCTTACTAGTTGCGTTTGAAAATGTGTTATTTACTCAGATTCTTTGTCTTGTGTAAAATCACTAGAAATTATAAACCTTTCTAATAACATAATTTCAGAAATAATAGAGACAGTACATTACCTGACAACTGTAGATACAGAGATAGTCTTTTGTTGGATTCCTAGTCACATTGGCATCAAAGGAAATGAAAAAGCTGATAAAATTGCTAAATTAGAAAATGAGAAACATAAAGTCTGAAAACAAAAATTCCGTACACTGATACTTAAACCATCTATTAAAGATTACATGACTGCAACATTTCAACAACATTGGGACCTACAAATGGAAAATAAATTACATGAAATAAATACAAAATTCATTATTAATTCACCAGTCTTCACTACAAATAGAAAAGATGAGGTTACTCTGACCAGACTTCGTATTGGTCACAGTGACCTTACACATAAATATTTGTTATTGAAAGAAGAACCACCGGAATGTGTACCATGTGGTTCAAGGCTTACCATTAAACACATTTTAACTGAATGTACAGATTTTAAACTTGCTCGCGAGAAGTATTACTCCGAGACACATCTTAATAGTGTTTTTAATAACGTCGCTGGCGACATCATTTTAGAATATCTTAAAGATATTGGTTTATATTTAAAAATTTAAAATATCTGAATAATATTTTATCAATTCAAAAACTTGTTTGTCTTTTACAAAATGTTAAGTATCAAAAGTTTTAGATGAAATATACTTACTATGTTTTTACTTAAATAAATAATTTTACATGAATCGCCACGATATGACTGAAATATCGTTGGAAGTGGCGTTAAACAAAAACAAACAAACAAACAGTTTCTTCATTCTTCATTCCAACAAAAGAAATGTCCACAAAATCTTTTTCTTTACCTATTTATCAAGATACTGACCGCCGTTAACTGACGTAGGTAAAATTTTTTACATGCCCAAAAAGTTTTTTATGTCATTTTAAAATATTTGTTTCTGACATTGTCCAGTCCGGTTTTATCAGTCAGTCCTGACACTTATGGACTTTTACGGAAGCGGACACATGCCACATGTAGTAATATAATATGTCATTATAAACATATATGTTGCTATAACGACTGATTATGTTGTAATAACGAAATATTAGTTTCTTGTTATAACAAAATAGTATGTCGTAATAACAAGATATTATGGCGGTATAATATTAAAACATAAGATACCAATGTGTAAATCAATAGAATGTCCAGGGCATAGATACAAATTCGATAAAAAATGGACAAACACGGACCTCTGGAAACCAAGATATGGGATCAAGTGTCATGGAGGAGTAAGCATCCCCTGTCGATTGGTCACACCCGCCGTGAGTCCATACTCATGTCCAGTGAAACACGTGAGCAGTGAATCCTCGCCACAATTGGTACAGACGTCTTAACAGGCGCCAACGAAAAGGCAACAAAGCATTTCACTTAGTGAAACAGAGTAGTCGCAAACAAACTATAATACCAACCGTAAAACTTGCGGAACGTTGACATTAAACGCGGTTTTCGATATTACCTTGTCAATAATTTGTCAGTGAGTAGTTTACCTCTGTATACAAGATATTGAGTTGTTATAACGAGATATGAATTTTTTTTGTCATAACAAAATGTTTTGTTGTTATGACGAGATATGAAATATAGGTCAGTGTTTAAGGACCACGAGTTGCCTTATAATTGCTAATAATAAAGGTTTCATTTGCATTGTTTTTCACATCGTTGTACTTAATACGGCATCACAGTGCATTATTACCTGTGTGTTACAAGACATTATTCATATAACATGTTATCATTATTGTTCAATATTGTTACTATCGCAACCTTAATAAATACGTGTTATTAAAACTGATAAGATTAAGAGTATGTTAAGAAAAAAGCTGGGTTTCATATTGTCCATTATCAATCTAATCCCTCACCGGTCCCATTTTCTGATGCATCCTAATCCGCTATGGGGTCACGTGCGAGTGACCTTTCGTAAGTTAATAGCGTTCGAAAATGAGATTTATAAAATTAAATGACAAAGAAATGCAGTATATTTTATAAAAAGGAAACTGTCAGTTCACAAAGGTCCATTGGAATATATTTGGTGCTTCCAATCTATTTAACGTTATAAAAAAAAAATTGTACTTTCGAATTTTGTGTTGTTTAAAATATTTCCATCTATTTGCTATTAGATCGCATACAAGATTGTGTAAGTCGCTTTTTCTGTTTATCATGGGTCGAAAATAGCAATTTACAAGCTCATCCGCTCGTGACCCCATAGCGGATAGCGACATATCAGATAAAAGGAGCGATAAGAGATCGATTTATTATTAGATTTGTCCGTTATAAAACATTTTCTGTCAAAAGTCGAATATTAACGCACTAACATTTTAATTTTTATCCCTCAAGCAGTTCATTCTCGCCATCATTCTATATGATATATACAGAAGGAATGTGGTATATAAGGCGATGACTATTGATTCGGGTAGGGGGAGCTGTCAGAATTTTAAAATTAATATTCCGGCCTTGAAAACATTAAAAAGAAATAGCCTGTCCTTTACTAGCAAGTAAATAAATAATCTTACCTAAACTGGTGTTAAAGTTGTGATAAAAATAACTTTTTCTTTTAAAGTTTCGGCTCGTCTTTATACTTTCTACAATTTTGTCGACTACCTACCACCTTTCTTGATTAATACATAAAGACATTTATATATAATTGAGATCAATGATGTATCGCTGCTAACTTAATCAGAGGTCATCTAAATCCATTTGTTCTGCAAATCCAACACGGGGAAGGAGAAAACGCTTATACCCCCCGAATTGACTTATACAAATAATCAGCCTTTATGTTTAATGAATTAGAGATAAAACGAGTTCCTAATTTAATTTTTGAACCTATAAATGAACTTTGAACTCTCCGGAACATTTAAGGGAGTACTAGTATACTCCATTGAACATTTGGAAAACTTATTTGTTTGGGGGGAGGCAGTTACAAAATGCTTCCAGATTGGAAACATTTCAACTTTTATTGGGAGAACACATCCAAGGATCCCCTAGCCCAAGTTGACTTTCACTTTATCTTGGATGTTTGATTTGTCTGTAAGAGGTATGGATTATGTTTCCTGAAACAGTTTTAGTTTAGATGGATAATCAGTGTGGCATATTACATAGACCCCTTCCTAATCTTTTCACATACAATTTTTATATCATCAACACGTCTTGTATATAGGAGAATGCTTCCCGGAGCTTTAAAAGGTAAAATTCGAATATATTCTACATTTGCACCTCATCACCCCATCTTGAAAAAATCTAGATCCACCACTGTTGTATACGTTTATTGCATAATCTAAAAGTATATGATTTTTTTTAACCGAGGAAAACATTTTCAGAAAAATAAATTTGATCCTCATCTGATGAGCTTCCTACGCCACTGTATTACACAAGCGTAATTTTGTGTCTTGGAGCTGATGCAACAATGTGTCACATTTTCCATGCCGAAATCTTGCCTAACTTATCCAAGATAATGTGCCGTATGAATTGTAGATATATATCGGTTTCAAAAAGTGTAAACAGTTTTTATATTACACCGTCCATCCCCTTATAACTTTTTTGTCTGCCTCTGCGATATATTACTTTTCTAACTACAAAATAAAAAAAAGAAATGTATACAATCGGTCTCTTGTCTGCTTTAAAATGAATATTCTGTCCTGCGACGGTATGAAAATAAATAATCTGACTCGACAAAATTTGCCAGCGAGTTACAATGGTCTATTTAACCCTTTCATTCCTACAGACCATAAAAAACTAGTCATTAACAATAAAAAAAAAACATATCACTTAGACCTTCAGGGGTGAAAGGGTTAAACCATAATACAACTCAAATTAAAATATTAAAATAAATAAATGAAGGCTGTGATATTACACAACGATTTGCTGCAATGTTCTCAAATCTTAAAAAAGGAGTATTACGTCAAAACTTTGAATTGGTTTATTTGTTGTGAAATATAGCTTCTTTAATTAAGGTTTCCTTAATAATAATTTTGAATAAGAATGGTACAGTATAACATGATTAGTGTTTTGTAACAATTGTTACCAGATAATAACCCAATGTTATGCCTAATTAAGAAAAACGATCAGGAAAACAATACAAATAAAACCTTAACAACGATCAATTATGGCCGGTTACAACTCGTGGCCAAAATACACTTTCGTAATTTCGACATAATATCTTGTTATTACGACATAATATCTTGTTATTACATACTATTTTGTTATAACAACATATTATCTTGTTATTACGACATAATATCTTTTTATAACAAAAATATTAATATATTGTTATAACAACATAATATCTTGTTTTTACGACACATTATCTTGTTATAACAATATTATTCATATATCCTTATAACAATATAATGTCTTGTTATAACGACATAATATCTTGAAATTACGACATAATATATAAAAACATCAGATACTAAAGTGTAAATCAATAGAATGTCCAGGACATAGATACTTATCGGATAAAAAATTGACAAACGCGGACCTCTGGAAACCAAGAGGTGGGATCAGGTGCCATGGAGGAGTAAGCATCCCCCGTCAACCGGTCACAGCCGCCGTGAGTTCTCAGTCAAGTTTAGTGAAACACATAAGGAGTTAATTCTTGTCACAATTGGTACAGACGTCTCAACAACCGCCAACGAAAAGGCAACTCAACATTTCACTTAGTGAAACAGAGTAGTCGCAAACAAGACTATTATACCGGCCGCAAAGCTTGCGGAACGTTTAGACATTTAAACGCGGTTTTTCGATATCCCCCGTGTCAATGATTTTGTTAGTGAGTAGTTTACCTCTGTATAAAAAAATTTTCATATGATGTTGTGCACGACCTGGCATATCGGATCATTTTGTAAATATATAAACTCCATATGCAGGTGACTGAGGTATATTAATACTTAAATGTGTAACATTTACGATGGGAAAGCCGAAATCGTCGCGTTTACCGTATAGCTTCATTGCTAATTTCCCGTCTGTGTTTATATTAAGTAAAATGTCTAAGTATGAAGCGTGTGTGCTTGATTCTGTTGTATCCTTAATTTCTAGTTCGCTGGGATATGACATTGACATATGTATGAGAAGTTTCATTATTCATTGACAAAACGTCCTCGATATATTTAAATGTCAAATAAAAAGACACCGTTATATCTTGTTATTACGACATAATATTTTGTTATAACGGCATAATATCTTGTCATGACAAAATAATTCATATCTCGTTATAACAACATATCTTGTGATTACGACATAATATCTTGTTATAACCACATAATATATAACGACATATGAAGTCGTATTAACAAGATATATGTCGTTATAAAGACTTACTTTTATTACTACATGATTCACTTATCGGCTTCCGTAGAACAGGAGAATTCAGACAACTTACCCTATCAAAGTTGATCCATTGAACCAACGTTACAGGTAAACAGTAAAATGACAAGGAAACAATAATAAACATACAAGAAAAGAAAATGAAAATAAGTTTCTGTCATTAAAAAGGCATGTGTTTGAAACAGAAACTTAATAGATTCTAGGTTGAAATAAGATTTGTTTTAAAACATTTTTAATTTTAAATCATGCATGCATGCACAAAAATGATTCCATGTCTAAATATAAAAGCTGTAATCATAATAATAATGATATATATATAAATACAGAATGCCACACCACAAAACAGTTTTAAGTTTTATTAACTTACATTGCTACACGTGTTTCGCGTTACAAACGCTCATCAGGCAATGGTCATCAACAAAAAAGTATTGAATATATGTACATGTATATATCTATATCATTAATCTCATAGTGGTAAAGTAAATACATATATAAGTAGTTGATGAAGTAGATAAGATAATACTAATGTAGGAAGCTTAATGCAAAGAATAAACAAATTAATTAATCTGATGAGAAGGTCACTCCTTTGTATAAGATTATATGAAACGTTTGGGTTAGGTTCTGTTAAGTAATAATTTGAATTTATCAATGAAATATTGCTCTTTGAGTGTAATATTCGAATAGTCATCTGTTTGATATATTGGCATGATTTTGAAATTCCCTTTACTACACTGAAATAGATGTTTAGAAACGAATAAATTACGATTATGTGATAACTTTATATTGCTTTTGTGTTGAGCTACTCTTTGTTTTAGTGACTGAGTACATCCAATATATTCTTGGATCGCAATCGCAATTTAATATTCGTTTGATAAAAAAAAATGAGAGGAATTTTTAAATTTGAATGTTTGACCTTCAATAATGATGTCACATACTTTACATCTTTTATTTTTGCATTTAATTGCTCCCCTGATCTTTGAATCCGCATTATTTGTAAAGTGGGCACGAGTTAGTAACTGTTTGAGAGTTTTAGGTTGTCGTTTACTTTTTATAATTTTTGTTTCATTTAAAATCATATTTAGTTTTTCATCCACTCGTAAACTATCTAAGCCTTTATATACTTTGTTAAAAATTTCCGGATTGCATTTGTTAAAAGTTGTTACAAATGCTAATGGTTGGTGTTTAATCTTTGATTTTGTTTGTCTCAGCACTGATGAAAGAATAGATTCAGCTAGGTCTATCCCTTTGTTTATAAGAGTCAAAGGATATCCTCGTTCTTTTAAGGCGTATCTTAATTCATCTAAGCGTTTTTTCCTTAGGGTTGATGGTACAATGATAGTACATAAGCGGCGTGCTAATGTGTAAGGGATAGAATTTCTGCAACTTTTTGGGTGTTGACTTCTAAAGTGGAGGTATTGTTGTGTATCTGTAGGCTTTCTGTAAATATCTGTGATTAATTTGTTGCCTTCTTTTATAAGCATAATGTCTAAAAATGCTATTTTTTAAGGATCTTTTTCTATAGGAAAAGTTATATTAGTATGTAAGTTTTGCAAAATGTTATAAAGATTATCAATATTGCCCCAGTTTAGATTCCAGATTATGAAACAATCATCCAAATATCTTTTCCATAGTGTTTTGAATGTTTCAATTATATTGGAATGAAAATAATAATATTCCGAAAAATTTATCCTTTAAACAAAGGAATGCATTAAAAGAACTTCAAAATGACAATAATATAATTATTAAAGAAGCTGATAAAGGGAGTGCAGTGGTAATTATGGATAAAGAGTATTACAAAATAAGCATTCAAAATATGTTAAATGATACTAATAATTATAAAATAATAGAAACCAACAAAGATAAAATTATTCAGTCTAAAATAAAACAATTGTGCAATAAATATGAAAATCTATATCATCTCGCACAAAACTTGTGATTTCTTTAAGAAATGGTTGTAATAAGATATCAATTAAATTACTCAGTCGATGTGTTGGACAAGATGGTCCAGCGACAATTGGTCTTAATTTTAAGTCTGTTGGATTATGAATTTCTATATATTCAGACTGTTGTAACTTAATCGCATTGTTTATAATGACTGACTTATGTATTTTAGGTAGTCCATAAACATTACTAGTTTTTGAATCAAATTCTACAAGATATTCCCTTTTTTCTTAGTAAGAATGTTATCATATTTATTGCATAATTGTTTTATTTTAGACTGAATGATTTTATCTTTGTATATTATCAAAGTATATAAAGGCTTAGATAGTTTACGAGTGGATGAAAAACTAAATATGATTTTAAATGAAACAAAAATTATAAAAAGTAAACGACAACCTAAAAATCTCAAACAGTTATTAACTCGTGCCCACTTTACAAATAATGCGGATTCAAAGATCAGGGGAGTAATTAAATGCAAAAATAAAAGATGTAAAGTATGTGACATCATTATTGAAGGTCAAATATTCAAATTTAAAAATTCCTGTTCATTTTTTTATATCAAACGAATATTGAATTGCAATTCTAAAAACGTAATATATGTAATTTTATGTGAAAATTGCAAGGAAGAATATATTGGATGTACTCAGTCACTAAAACAAAGAGTAGCTCTACACAAAAGCAATATAAAGTTATCACATAATCGTAATTTACTCGTTTCTAAACATCTATTTCAGTGTAGTAAAGGGAATTTCAAAATCATGCCAATATATCAAACAGATGACTATTCGAATATTACACTCAAAGAGCAATATTTTATTGATAAATTCAAACCATTACTTAACAGAACCTAACCCAAACGTTTCATATAATATTATACAAAGGAGTGACCTTCTTATCAGATTAATTAATTTGTTTATTCTTTGCATTAAGCTTCCTACATTAGTATTATCTTATCTACTTCATCAACTACTTATATATGTATTTACTTTACCACCATGAGATTAATGATATAGATATATACATGTATATATATTCAATACTTTTTTGTTGATGACCATTGCCTGATGAGCGTTTGTAACGCGAAACACGTGTAGCAATATAAGTTAATAAAACTTAAAACTGTTTTGTGGTGTGGCATTCTGTATTTCGATATTTAATTTCTTTACGTTTGGATTTCAATAACTTTATATATATATATATATATATATATAATATATATATATATATATATATATATATATATATATATATATATATATATATAAATATATATATATATATATATATAATGAATATGAAGTATATTTTTAGTTTTGACCTTTAACCTCAATTTAAAAATTAAATCACCCTTGTATATGATCTAAACCTTAAATGTTCAAAGTCAACAAGGCGCACAACCTGTTTAGAACTATTGTTTTTTCATACAAGGTGAAAACTTATTTATGTATAGTTGATTTTTACTTAAGGTGACAAATATTCTATTTACTTATGGCGGGAAATATTTACGTACCAAAGTAAAACCATGAAGTGTACAATTTTAGACAAACATTCATTCGACAACTTTATATTTTCTGTTTAATGTAAACTACTAACCCGATTGAAAATCAAATAACTATAACGATGCAGGTGATGTATTGTTTCGATAGAGTGGAAAGGCAGTGAAAATGTTTAATGTATCCGCAATCTAGATCAACAGTTCAATTTTTTTTCTTCAAATATTCAGTGTCACTGAAGATACCGTACAGAAAATGAACATCGAATTAGGCTATCTTCGACGCGAGTGTGCTGTCCAGGTCTATCGATAACTTTGGCATGATATCTAAGGCATCAAATGATGTATTTCACTCAAAACCACAGGGGCGGGGAAATCTTTATAGAGCGTAATATTCTCCTCAAGGCTACTTTTTTTGCTGAGCATTATTACGCTATAAAAAGATTTTCGAGCCCCTGTGTCAAAAAGCATGGTTTGTGTACAGTTGTCAAGCCAAACTGCAGCAGACTAGCTTACATGTAACGAACATCGGGTGATTCTTTTGTCTGACAAAACGTAACTGGAAAATGTAATAAGCAGAGGAAATTTGACAACTGCTTTTGCATAATATTTATTACATTGACAAACAGAACTTGAAAATGGATGTATCTCGCCAATTGACAATTTTAACACTTGCAGAAGTAAGATATTGTCGATTACAAAACAAAACATCTAAGATATACACATTTGGAGTCATTTTTTTCAGCACTGTGGCAAAAATACGTTTTTGATCAACTCTTTCAACCCTAAGTACTGGAGTGTTTAAAACCAGTTCATTATGGTCTGTACCATTGAAAGGGTTAAATCTTGCCAGTGCTTGATCGTGAAGGTGTCGTTACTTAGACGACAATATTTGTCGTCCTGTCCGTGCATTTGTAAACAGTGTCGAACATTGTGAAGATTATGAAACAATCAACGATGATTTTTTTCATTGAATTTCATCACACTGATCACCCTGCATTTGGATTTTTCGATTAAGACAACTATTTACCTCTTGCTGTGATATTTACACAGGCCCAAGTAATCGTTCCTTGTATTCCGAATGCAAGTGTGTGAGAGATTGAGGCCGAAACAGCCGATAGCTGAAGGATTTACAACATTCAGACGAAAATCGTTTTACTAACGCAAGTCAAATACATGAGGGTATCCTGCTATATCATTCATTAAGTGCTAAACAGTTGCAGATTACCAGCCTTTTTTTCTTTTTATTTATTTAAAAAAACAAAACTAATATATGCACAATTAACAAGTAATATCGAAAGAAATTAGAATGTGACTCAGTGTCAAGAACATTTACTTTAAGATCTTATTATCCTTGAATAATAATCTCATAACTAAAGTCATATACATGAGAGTATCCTGTGATCCCATTCAGTGAGTGTAAAACAGTTACAGATTACCTATATAGATATAGATCAATAAAATATAAATTATGTGCATGTATTCTGTGTCTTGTACTTAAACTTTTTTATATATGTACGCAGATTATGATGATTTCAATGACGTAAAGAGTAAACCTCCATATAACGCCAAACCCGTTATACCACCAAAATTCATAAAAACATAATGTGATGTTAAAACGGGTGAGGTGTACTATTACTGAAACGAATGACTACATGCGCATGCTGGGAGATACTGAAAACCGGATTTTGTCCTGACATTGTCCGAATATTTATGTGCAATTAGCAAGAAAATTGTATAATAAAACTGTGATTTTATGAAACGTTAGGATATAAACTACACAAATATTATAATGAATTTAGTGATTTGATTGGTTTTTACAATTGGTATACACCTCAGCTAGAAAACAATTTGTTACTGTCAAATTCTGGGTCAATCTGCGATCGGCATCATCAAAGTACAAAAAAAAATGTATACAAATATTTGAATAAATACATATATTAAGAAATTAAACACAAAACATAGGCTTGACCTTTTTTTCTGTCAGATGTGCATATTTTAACTAGTCCCACCTCTCCTGCACTTGTTTAACCAACCAATAATCAGAGTATTTAGTTGTCAATGACCTTATAGATTTTCTACGTGAACCGCAAAGTTCAGTCAATAATGCGATGGGATTGTGCGTCCGTCCCGGCTAGCGCAGGCTTTGTTTATTTGATATTCGAAATGCAATTTAAATTTAGGGAATCTTATGTAATTTGATCCAGTGAAGTGAATGTCTGAATAAATATAAATTATTTCATGAATTATCAGTAGACGGCACATAAGCCAAAAAACAAATATTTCTTAAAATATTGTTCACATGCAATTTAAAAAAAATGAATACTGCTATCCACTAAATATAAATGTTAATGTTAAATATAAATGTTAATCTTGACATGTTCCTATACAACAAGCGTATAGATAATATCTCAAAACGAAGGTACACATGACAACTGCTGGAATTACATTACGGAAATGAAGTTAAACAGGACATCTCTGGTACATTAACTACTTTTTCAGTTTCACAGAAATTGTGAAAAACAAAAGCAGTAAACTATACTCCAAACTAGTTCTTCATTCAAAATGTTTGACATACATAATAGTCATCCATAGTGTCTAATGGTTAGTACGTTGTAAAACATGAGGTACGCAAATTTTACACTGCTATAGTGCTTTCGTTTTGGCAATGTCAGCATTAATTCCAAGGTAATATTATAGATTTGAAAAAAAATATTTTGTGACCTGATATTTTTATCTTCTATGTAGGCATAATCTAGAATTGTTGACATGAAAAGGTTATCGTTGCTTAATATGTGTTCCCAGGTTGGTCAATTCTTGATATATCTAATTAGCAGACAGACATGGGAAAGAATAGTGATCAGGAATGGTGGAGTTAATATATTGGTCCCCAGGTTCTTCCTAATTTCCATTTTTATACACTTATTGTAGATAAACTAAATCCCGACTAACCACACAAAGGAATCAAATTGTTGAGTGTGGCGCTGAACATTATTTAAATTCAATCTGTTGAAAAACCAACTAATATCATAGAACAACTTCGCACATAGAGTTTTTACAAGCATCACCACGTAGCTTTTAGTCGTATAATTCTATCTGGAATTATATTCTGTCTACCGATTAGACCGTCATGTTGTGGCCACACCGATCCGGATACGAAGGGCAGGACAGTGACATTATTCCTAAGAAGATCCCACACTTATACATGCCTAGTTGCTTGTATCCCTGAGAGAGTCACATTGGACATATCGCAACGACCCATTTTTTGTGGAGTATATTATAGGGAAAATCAAATGCTGCAAATTATTAGAACAGTAACTTAACCTCGTTCTCTTGTATCTTTTTTTTCTTACATTGTTTTAAGCTGTGGCTGATATTCGCAATAGTATCCCCACTTTCAGTACAGTGTACCTATTTGGTCGTTTGCACCATACTATGGTTGTTACATCAAGTGTAAATACTTGAAACAATCACTTGAAATACTTAAATATGTCCATTTACTGCGATACAGCTTTAGCAATATGAACACACTGATATTACTGTCGAGAGGTGTTATTCAACGAATTGTAATTTTACAAGTTTTCTATGTCTTGACATAATCATGGTTTCTGAAAAAAAAAAAAAAGATTGAACGTATCATAAGTAAGGTTGTTTTTTGAAACAACAAGAATCTGCAACTGTTTTACACTTCGGGAAAGATATAGCAGGGTACCCTCATGCATTTGACTTGCGTTAGTTCAAATATTTTCGTCTTAATTTTGTAAACCCTCCAGATACCGTACGACAACGGGCTGTTTCGGCCTCAATCTTTCACACAGAGTTATCGGTACTTGCACTCCGAATGCGAGGAACGACAACTGTGTAAGTGATTGATTGGGCATGTGTAAATATCACAGTTGGAGGTGAAGGGTTGTCATCATCTAACACCCAAATTTCACTGCGAAGAGATAAATTTTGTCGTTGATTGTTACAAAATTGTCAAAATGTTTATCACTTTACAAATTCGCGAACAGGAAGGCAAATATCATCCTATAAATAACAATATCTCCAAGATCAAACACTCACAAAGTTTAATAAAAATTATTTTTACCACAACTCCAGACGTGTATATTTTGGATGTCTTGCATTTTAATGAACAATATCCCTCTTCCCCAAGTGTTAAAATTGTCCGTTTGCGATGTATTTTCCGTTTTCATGTCTATATTCACACTTACACTGTATACAGATACCCTATTTACAACGCACTCTACCAAACACCGGACAATAAACTCTAAATCACTGTCTAATCGATGTTTATTTAACACTAATTACCGAGCAGTACTCAACGTTGTTTACTTATGTATAAATATTCCTTGTTATTTACCTGGTGCGGCGTACGAATTTACACGTATAAAAGGCCGTTTGCACTTGCAATTTGGGGACGGATGGTAGTGTGCGATTTTTTGCCGTTGTAAAGGGTAAATTACATGGGAGAAAATCATTTTTTTCAAGAAAGAGAAAGTATAGCCATGTAAAGCTGCATTACGCCTGTAGATGAAAAGGGGATGGGGCCAAACATGTATTTAGTGGCTTAAAATAAACAGAATGCATCAGCATTTTTTATTTTCATTTAATACATGCATATCTCAAAAATTATTAAATTATTAAAGCTGGAGAAAAAAAAAAAACGTTACACTAGAATGACCGGCTTGAAAAAATCTACAAATATTTCATATTGGTGTAAATCATCTGGTCTTCCCTTATGGGAGTTATTTCTGAATTTTTCAGAATTTTGGATGTTTTTTGACATTATCTCGAAAAAGTATAATAAAAGTGAAAGAAGCAATGATGTACATCAAGTAAATATCTACAAAAATCAATAAGGCCGAAACTGTCAGGTCACCTCTTATGAGAGTAATTTTCCCTTTTAAGTGGATAGTTCATTTTTATGGATGCGTTTTGACATTATCATGATAATAGTTA
>BROG01001805.1:0-27144 GCA_030159075.1 Atrina japonica | reverse complement strand
ACCACAGCTATGACTTTTAAGGTTATTTTTATTATAGAACTTTTTAAGTGATTAAACTATTCATTATTCATTTTTAGTACAGGTTTCATCTTATAGATATAACAGGCAACATCAATTAATGTTTGCAATATACTGTGTTTGTGTCACTCTTCAGTTTGTTTTGTTTGTTTGAATCAAGTGTGATGGGAATGTATATTTTCATATAGATATTTCACAATCGATAACTCTGTGTGTCAACTTTGTTACATAAAAGGGAATTCCTCTATTTTAATATTTCTTCTGTCTCTTAATTTTATATCATGTGATACTTGGGTATATAAACTCTTGATTTTGTGAACTCAATGAAGTGGTTATTAGCAAAGTTGGCTTAACACTTCTCTGTCACACCTCTAATATAAGTATTTTTATTGGGAGTTTGTTATTTTATTTCAAAAAGTAACTGTCTTATAGATACATCATTTTTTTAAATGATTTAATATATTCTTTTCTTTAATAAAATGTGTCAAAACTTTTTATTTTCGAATTAGTCTTTATTTGTGGTACCTGATGTAAACTTTCTAATTAGTTAGTAGATCTTTGTGTGTTGAACATTTTTGCTTCTTTCACTTTCCCTCTATCTATTATACCTTTTAAGACAATAGGACAAAACTGTCCAAAACATGAGAAATTTACTAAAAAGGGGAAATAATTCATATAAGGGTCAACCCAGGAATTTACACCATATTGACTTTTTTGTAGATCTTTGTATGCTAAACATTTTTTATTCTTTCATTTTCTCTCTATCTAATATACATTCCAAGATAGGACCAAACAGCCCAAAACATGAATAATCCACTTAAGAAAGGAAAAAACTCCCATAAGGGGCAACCTGACAATTTAGGCCCCTTGACTTTTTTGTAAATCGTTGCTTGTTGAACATTTTTGCTTTTTTCACTTTTACTATATCTTTCAAGATAATGTCAAAAAACATCCAAAAGCTTGAAAAATCCTCAAAAAGGGGAACTAACTCATGTTTGTTCCTAGCCCTTTTTCATCCGCAAACTTTATGTAGCTTCACAAGGTTATACTTACTGACAAGTTTGGTTCAAATTGGCCCAATGGTTCTGGAGAAGGAGTCAAAAATGTTTAAAATTTTACAGAAATAAACTTATTTTTTCCATTTACTTAGGTGTCTGTGATCTTGACCTTTGCTCCATGACCTTGATTTTTTTTTCAAAATGATCATCAGATATTCCTAACAACTATCTCTTATATCTATGTATACAAAAAGTTGATCAGTTTTGAGTTATTAAATAATTTGTAATACAATTGTACCCTATGTTACAAAAGTGCCCGCCTAGTGGCTCGTTTATGGACAGGTTTCATTTTCATCCCCAAACTTTGTAGATATTGACTGAACAATCATGCATACAAAATTTGAAAGTCATCTGATCATTTGTTCATGTTGAGAAGATTTTTAAAGATGTACCAAGTTTTGGTCCTTTTTGACCCATTTTGGGACTCCTATGGGTTCTAGTCCCTATTCATTTGCAGACTTTATGCATCTTCACATGGGGATGCTATATGCCAAGTTTGGTTAAATTGGCCCATTGGTTCTTTAGAAGAAGTCGAAAATATGAAAAGTTTACCGGAACGCACATCGGACAAAAAGCGATCACAATAGGTAACCCTGAGCTCTCAGCTCAGGTGATCTAAAAATATTCTGGTTCTCAGACAATTTGCCTTCCAAACTGGGCAACGTGGGTAGGTATTTTATCTTTATTTTTTATTTCCAAATTTTTTTTTACATAAAGAAAGAAAATAAGGAGACATTATGTAACCAAAGAAATGTCTTTTACTGAGACCTTCAATAAATTGTAACAAAAAGTTGTGTGATTGTCTTGTTCACTTGGTTTAAAAACTGAATATCAACAAAAATATAAAATCGCTAAAAATATTATATACTGGTATATATTAAAACATAAAAATGTTTTTAAACGACAAAAAAATAATTGTAAATGCATCATTATGATAACATCAATCATTATCATTACTATTTTGCAAAGCTGTAACTACTATGTGTTTGAAAATCAATGCAATTCCAAAAGTTTTCATTTTTGAAAGCAATAGCTATCCATTTTTATGTCTTTCAAAAACTTTTATTTACAATAACTAATTTTACTTTAATCAATTCAGATTCTACAACTTTTATACACTATATAGTGTTACATGTATCATCATTTTAACACATCATGATATTCAGTCCCCAGACAAGCAGGCAACCGTTAACGTCAAGCTCTGAAATCGGAGTCACAAGCAAATCATTGTTTGGCGGGAAATTAAAACTTTACTTTTCTAAGAAAAACATCACGCTGCAGTGATTTTTTTATGAAATGGTTTCATCAGTGATTTTTTTTTTGCACACGGCGGTGTCTGAGAACCAGAAGTATTTTTAACTTGACCTAATATAACTTACTTTGAGATCTCTGTGCATAAGTCCACAATCATGTACATAGTCTACAGCACTGACAATTTGGTCAAATATATCGAGTACTAGATGAGTATCTCTGTTGTCACTGTTGTCACTTAACCAATCTTTTAGTGTCTCTCTCCTACATAGTTGCATCTGTATAAACAGATAAAGCTTTGGCCCAGGTGTGGTTTTTCCTGAGTTTTCCAGGTCACTGCTTTTCTTGTGAAGTTTAGAATGTGATGTATTTACATTGGATGATGTTTGATGATCGTGGGAACTTGAGATATCAATGATATATTTCTCATTTTGAGAATTCTTAGTATGTGCACTGTCATTGTCTGAGCTGTTAGCAAAAACAATTTCCCCGCTGCTGCTGGGACTGCTTTTATCAGCACATCCAGAATCTTCAAACACTATACTGAAAGAATTATTTGTGTCATGATTCATTTGTGATTTACCCGTCAATTTCATAAACGGAATGTTATTTGAGCAGCTGCCACTGTCTTCACTATCATCTAATCTAAATTCAACATCTAAAGATTCATCCTCCTCATTTATTGTATTTTCATCTAAACTTCCAAAAAGAAATGGCTCACTTCTAGATGCATCAAGTGAGATACTTTCTGTCACCGAAAATTCTGCACTTCCACCGGCTTTTTTGTTATGTGTTAATCCACAGATCTCACCAGAGCTGGCACCACCAAAAGGATTTTGTAAGTCATAGTTTTGAGATTTGACAGGTGAAAGTGATAAAGATCTGTTGTGAGTCACTGTCTCACAAGGTGAAGATGGCATACTAATGCTCTCACTGCAAAGTGTAAAATTACAAAATTAGCAAAGCATTGTATTTCAAAGGTCAAAGTCAGTTAAAGGTGAAGGTCAAGGAAAAAATGAAGGTTGTCATAAATATGTTATCACTTTCTTTCATCATATGAAGTCATAGCATGATACCATGAACAGTTTCCTCATCAGAACTACAAACAACAGCTAAACCAAAAGACATAACAAATTTGTAGACAAGTATTTGCTCTGCAATCTGTCAGTAAATGAGTTTCAATTATACTTTACTAATAGACAGTAAATCATCTCCTTACTTCTTATATATGTACATAACAAATACATGTATACAGTGGAACATCACTATTAAGACCACTCTACTAACTCAAAGTGATCTGTTCAGTGAGGTTTACTAAGGTGGTCTGTTTATTGAGGGTCTGGACTTATTTAATATCGAGCAAGAAATTTCACAAGAGACTGAATATCACTAGTCATAAATGTGAGGTGGTCTCGTAACTCAGGTGCTCTTTAGGTGAGGTTCTACTGTACTCTTAAACTTAACAAGAGGCTCAAAGGGCCTTGACGGTTGACTCAGAAAACAAATTGCCATGACAACATAGCTCACTGGTGATATCACTGTATCTCAGATCACAGTACCAACCGGAAGGGCTGATCATAGGGATTGCATAGGTGAAATGTCAAAGCAGAACAGAAGACAACAAAGCTCGCTGGAGGTATCATTGTATCTCAGGTCAAGGTACCGACGATAGGGCTGATCATAAAGATTGCCTATGTGAAATATCATAGCTCGCTGGTATGGTATCTCTTATCATGGTACCATCTGAAAGGGCTGATCATAAAAATTGTATATGTGAAATATCAAAGCTTAACAGCTTATATTCCAAAAGATATAGCCCAACTTAAAGCTTCTGTTGACAGACACTTTGTCCTAACAAGCTGATAAATGGTACTAATATGGAAAACTAAACAATGGAGGAAGTTTATTCATTATCTATGTATAGTTATTCTCGCCAGGGTGTAGAACAGACTATGGGTTAAATAATACTGAAAGTTCATTAATAAATGATAAAGAATTTTGTGATGCAGGTAGAGGACTTTATTTACCCTAACCATATATTCAGATTTCTGATACATGGGAGTATAATATTTTCTAAGATTAAGTAAGTTATCACAATCTGGCTATATAAGTCATATCCCAAGATACTTGTTTCCTCAGCATTAACCCACTCACCACTAAAGACCCATTTGGACTGGTCTAAGTCATTGATTTACAGAAGAGTACATTGTTTTCCAGGGGTTGATGAGTTAAGTGAATCTGAAGAACACACTGCAAATTTTCTATAGATAAATGCAGTTTATAAACATTACAGCTATGATTGATAACTATAAACAGACATACTATTCCTCTAGGTGACAATCTTTGGTTTCTTGCCAGCCAGGAGGTGGTGACTCCCACCAGGCATGGAAATATCTAACAATGCCACTGTGATCAAGCTTTGCTAGTGCTCTAACCTCTCTCATGACTTTATCTCTGGCACTGTCACTGTAATAAATAAAATTGTGTTTGAAAAAGTCTCCCAGAGCTCATGACAGAGTTCCATCATTTTAGCAGACAAATAAACAAACATACAAACAAGCAGATAGATAAACAGACAGACTGACCAAAAACAATTTGCTCCATGATATATTAGCCGAGGGCCTAAAATGTATGCAATTTATGCATAGATCTAATAAAAGACTTAATAAATAAGATACAAGGTACGCCTAATTAAAATGACTTGTAGTCACTTGGTAGTGGAGGATTCAACATATACATTTACAGCATTTTACAACTCTGTCAAGAAAGGGATTTCGTCAGTCTCAGCCCTGCCAATATACCATAAAACCCCTGATATTCAGATTTCTAAAGAGCTGTGCTAACAATAATATAAGTTATATTCTTACTAAACTGGGTTCTTTTAAAGATTTAATATTAATCAACAATGATCAATTTCATTGTTTTTGCAACAATTAGACATATACAACATTGAAGTCCCAGCATCTTACCTATTAGGTATACTGATTCGCTTTATGGCATAACTACATTCATCCACCTTGTTGACAGCCTCAAAAACGATCCCAAATCCACCCTTGCCAAGACACTGGACTTGTGAAAAGTCTGCTTCATATCTTTAAAATTTATAAGAATTGAAGAGAAATATAATAATAGATTTCAATTGTTAATCTCTATGTGAGCATATGTAATAAGTTTCACATCATTTATACATACCAAGTATTGCATTTTTTGACAATTTAGAGAGAAAAGTACAGATAAGAAAACATTACTTTAAAATTAGAGTATACATGTATGTAGTTATTAAAAACAGGTATATGAGACCAGAAACTGGAGATTATTTTTGTGACAGATTTTATTTACTTTGTTAAGTTATGGGTTTTTATCAATTTGTGATTCTGATTTTAACTTTAGTTCAAAGAATTCATGGAACCTTTTGAAAAAGAAAAAGACACAAATATTCTAGTTCTGTGTTTGATTTACACATCTTCAATAAATGTTTATTTTTTCAACATAATTTTTTTTTCTTATTAGTATAAAAGATCTTACCGAGAGGAATAATCCTCGGTTTTCTTCTCTGCTACAGAGTTCAAATTGGTACCACTATCATTAACTTTACCATCCAAGCTGGAACTTATGTCAGACTGAAAAAATTAAAATGTTAATTAAGTATTTGCTGAATTTTGTGGTGTCAGGCTCTAAATCACAAAAATTGTAGAAATATAATTTTTATAAAGTGAACAGAAAATTGATGACAATTTATGACCTAATTTTGTCTGTTAAACAATAACATGACTAATGATATCATTATATACAAACACTAAGTATCAAGGCTTAGGGGTTTTAATACTGTATATTCAGAAATTCTGCAAGACTATTTTCCCAATACACAAATTCTAAATTTCTTTGTGAGATAATGTTTTTGCAGTTTTGAATGCCCCTTTCATCATACTATTATCATACTTCATAATGTGATCATTTTATTTTTTTGAGTGAGAACGCTTGCAAAATTACACATAAATAAAATTCTCGTGAATAAATTTGGGTCCCAAAAACCAAGAGAATAGGCCATACAGTAGTTAAATAAAGTCTAACTTGCCTTAGCAACCACCCTCATATAATGACTTCCTGTGCATAATGACTGCTTTTGGAACGCCCCTTGTGAATTACTACATATTTGCCCCTTATATAGCAACCCCTTGCCTTGCAGAACCAGCAACCAGTGTATTTGATCTGCTAGTTGTTATCTAACTTCGTATATTGACCTCTTACAGGCAGAAGGGAGATAACTTGATTTGATTTGATTTGATTTTTTTGTTTTACGCCATACTCAACAATCTTTCAGTCATATGTTGGCGTCCAGTTTTTACTGGTGGAGGAGAAACCTCGGTTACCCGACCTTCCGCAAAAAAACTGGCAAACTTTCCCACTTAATTCAAAATGACCCAAGCAGGATTCAAACCAGAGGTGGAGAGAACTTGAAGATAAGTTGCTTAAGTCTCGTGGGATATTGCTAGAACTAAACAACAACATTGCATAATCCATGATGTTTTGACAGTCACAAAACATCTAGATGTGTCAATTAACACACAAGGTGGTAACCAGGCACTTAGATGTACTTTTTGACAGGGTGTTTTTACAACTAGGAACCAAAAATCATTGCTGACTGATTCATGTTTTGTTTTCATTCATCATTTATTGATTCAAGTCTTTAGGTGATCAACTTAAAAAAGGACACACTTTGCAGCAAGATGTTTTTACTAACAGGAGCATTTAAATAACAGCTGACCGATTGATGTTTAGTATTCTTGTATTGAGGAATGCAGTGGGATAATTATCTTACAGTACATGTAGTCTATATGACTTCATTTCTAAAACAAACTTACTTATGTGCACACTTATTTATATCCCATTTATTTCCCACTGAGCAGTCTTTATATAGAAATTTTACTGTATTGTAAATCCTATTTTATTCATGAAAATTTTATTTACTTGTAATTTGGCAAGAGCTATTGCAAAACAAATGACAAACATACTATGTATGACAACTGAGAGAGATGACAACATCAAAGCTTAATATATTGACTTTAAAAACTTATGTTTTTACATCTCTGTATGCAGTAGAGTATCTGGGTCCAGAAAAGTGTGTGTATGTGTGTGTGTGTGTGTGTGGGGGGGGAATGCACAACATTACACAGGAATTTTCAAAGAGGGGGCATAACTTTTTTTTGGGGGGTGACAAGACGCCATGCGCGTGTAAATGGTGTGTTCTTTATGCATTGGTGTTGGAATCAAATCAAAAGGTGGTATTTAAACGGGTTAGAGGCCGGTGACATAAATTAAAGTTAAATTAAAAATATTTATGCAATGCATACTTCATCAATAGTAGAGTGATAATTTCAAGTTGGAGTGATGTAAATCTTAAATAAAGTCGCTGAGTGAAGCGAGGAGCTAAAATTTTGGAAATTTGTCTTTAATTTTTCGACTTTTTATAGAAAAATGAAAGGTTTTACACCTATTTTATCAACTGTCTTCCTCATCACTGCATATATTTCAAGTGTTTTATTAATTGTAAGGCAACAATTCATTAGGGTTAGGGTTTTACACATCTTTCAGAAATTTTTGTTTTTTAATTTGGAATACTTTTTTCTGCATTCAGCATGAAAATACATATAGCAATCCACTAATACACTACTTTGATTATCCTTCCCAATAGAAAGTTGGATCAGCAAGAAAAGTAACTAAAATCGGGACAAAACTTTGGCCTAGTCTCCTCTTTATCGTTTAATATCGTTGATAGATTATTTCGGAAGCACGATGAGGTACCCTCTAGCTTCCAGACACAAAAATTACAATTTCCCTGTGGTCCAGTGTATGCTTCCCAGAAATGATCAATTATTAAAGCCCAGAGAGTTAGTTATCACATGCCGACTTGTTTTTATTCTGGACAAATATTGCATTAAATTGACACGTGAATCATTTATCAAAATTAAATTGAGCATCAGCAAACACAAATGCATGAGCATGATGAGGTAGTCCAAAACATTTTGATTTTTTTAAAGTTCTGTGAAGCCTTTTTCTGGAATCCAGACGTCTTGATAATGTATAAAAAAAATTGGTATGTGAGAAAGTGTGGGGAGGGGGCACCACCTGACCGCCCTTGTACCTACGCCTATATACATGTACATGTAATGTGTAAATAAGTGGTAAGATATAACTTACATTTTGATACAAATAAACTTTCATATTCACACAAGCTGAGGAAAAGAAAACAAAATTTTCTTTACCGAAATGATGGGCAACAGGGAAGGAAAAGTATATATAATGTCATTGTTTTGGCAGAGCGCAACAAGACACAACAATTTTGGTAATACACAAGGATTCAGGAAAATAAATTATTCAAGAATTATAACTACTGCTTTGAAAAAATCAAGTATTTAAAAAAAATTATGGCTGTGTGATAAGAGAAATCACGTCAAAAATTGGGGGGCACAAACATACATGTTCCCCTCCAGCTTCAAAAGTGGGGGACATGTGCCCCACTGCCCACCCCTCTGTCCTACGCCCTTGTTATGTTATATATATATCAATTATAAATAAATATCTGATTTTATTTTGAAAGCATCTGAGTGACTCAATGACCTAATTATATACAGATTCTTTTAAACACACCTCTTTTCTTTTTTTGTAAAATTTCTTGCACCTTTTTAGAAGCAAATTGACTCCCAGTGACATCAAAAGACTCAGAGCTGTGACTTCTTTCCTGAAACAGAGCAATTATACAATATAATAAGAGTTTTAAAAACCTGATTAACAAATAAGATGAAAATGAGAATCACTTTAAGGCCACAAATGAAGACATAAGAGAGGTTAACATGTCTGCAACAGAAATTATCAATTGTTGTTAAATATACCAAAAGCTTTGGAAATCTGCAGCACTGTATAAAACTACTAGGTAAATTTATCAAATATATATTGTCAATATAGGTTAAACATTCTAAATATTAGTATGTGACAATATTGGTCGCAAAATGCATACCTTGAACAATATATATATATATATATATATATATATATATATATATATATATATATATATATATATATCTTTAGGCCACTTTCCTAACAGCAGAAAGAAACATATGGATTGTTACAACCCATGTGACTGGGGCACTTATACGTTTATGTAAAACGATGCCTCTCTTGCTCAAATGATTAAAACAATCTTTTAAAGAGGATTTTAAGTTTATCCTGATTTAAACAACTACATGATCACAATGATGAACAAACCAACTATGCAACAAAACCTTACACACATTCACTATGTGCATGTGATATTTCTACTACAAGCTTGCCAAACAATATAATTCTAGTAATATCGACTCATCTGAAAATACTGAATACTTATCAACCAATAAAATTACAAGAAAGCAGAATGAGACAAACTAAATCTGTGCTGATTATAAACCTGTGAAAAATCAATGAACTCTTCTTAGTATCAATGACCTCTACTTAGAATCAATGACCTCTATTTAGTATCAATGACCTCTACTTAGAATCAATATGATCTTTACTTAGTACCAATGACCTCTAATAAGTATCAATGACCTCTACATTGTATCAATGACCTTTACTTAAAATCAATTACCCTTACTTAGTATCAATGACCTCTACTTAAAATCAATGGCCTCTACTTAGTATCAATGACCTCTACTTAATATCAATGACCTCTACTCAGTATCAATGACCTCCACTTAGTATCAATGACCTCTACTCAGTATCAATGACCTCTACTTAGAATCAATGACCTCTACTTAGAATAAATGACCTCTACTTAGTATCAATGACCTTTACGTAGAATCAATATGACCCCTACTTAGTATCAATGACTTCTGCTAAATATCAATGACCTCTACTTAGTATCAATGACCTCGACTTAGTTATACTGTCAATAACCTCTACTTAAAATCAATGACCTCAACTTAGTATCAATGACCTTGACTTAGAATTAATGATCTCTACTTAGTATCAATGACCTCGACTTAGTATCATTGATTTCACTTAATATCAATGACCTCTGCATAACAGGGTTCGAAAAATCCACTTACTCCCTCGCATTGGTGAGTAAGAAATCGTTTTGGGCAAGTAAAAAGCACTGATGCCATACTGAAAATCCGGATTCCCTTTTAAGAATCGAAAGTGATAATTTCCTTCTCTTATTAGTTCAAAATACATTACAAAAACAATTAGAAACTTAAAAAATTATTTTATTGACAATTAAACAAATTAGTCTTTACCTCATGGCCGAAAATGTCACAGAACACATCGTGTATTGACTGCTAAAACTTGCAGTTTTTTGGAGGAAGTGGAAGTTGGATGTGTGTAAATAAAAGAACCAATACCGAACGGACCTAAATTTCAGTATTTGGTAAAATAATCATAACAATATACAATATATTCAAAAAGTTGTAAACCTGAATTAAATGTAAGTGAATAATAAAAGTAAAAAGTTACTCTAAATAAAAGTTTTAATGAAATAGATAGAAATGGATGGCTATTGTTTTCATTTAACAATAATGAAAACTTACTTTTGTTATTTACATTGATTTAAAGACATGTCTGGTAGTAGCAACATCATAAAATAGTTATAATAGTAATAATATTGATGCATTTACAGTCAATTTAGATATAAATGCATCATTCAGACACAATACATTGTATATGTTGTATAAGAATTTATCTATTAGAATAACAATAAATTTAAAAACACAAAATTAAATAAAATATTATTTTCTTTGCGGACAACCAGATTTTCTTGGTGGGCAATCAAAATTTCAGTCGTGAATTTGAATTCTAAAACTTAAAATGAGAGCAAACAAAAGTTGTGGTAAGATTTTCACATATTTTCATTTGTAATAAGTACTTGATTAGAAAAAATGACAATTTGTCAAATACAGAGTATCTTATCTGTTAAGTCATATACATGTAAGATCTATTTACTTTGAAAAAAAAATATACACTCTTAACACATCTACTTTGAAATACTACGGTTTCATACTTTGGCGAGTGCAAAATGTGTTTGGGCGAGTGGAAATTATGTAATTACTCGCCCAAAGGGCGAGTGCATTTTTACCAATTTTTTAAACCCTGCATAATATCAATGACACAGCCTAGTCCATTTGTGTCTTCAGAGAGAAATGAGTGCAATACAGGTAAAGTGAGAAAGTCAGTAAATACAAATGTACCTACCAGTAAAACCACAAGGGAGTATAAATACTATCAACATCTACATTCATTTTGAGAAACTCTTCATCAGAATAATTAGTCGGCAGTGTAACATCCGGATACAAGTAATAACCATTGTCTGTAAACAAAAGATAATATTGTTCTTGAGAGAATAATTTCAGGGCAAGTGAAAATTTCTTATAAAAGGCTCAACCTTGTCTTACCAGAGAACATAATATACTGTGTAATGTCTGGATACAAGTAATATTATTATACCTCATAGATGATACATAGTCAACGATTGGTTGAGAGCCATGATATGCCAGGGTGAACCACTTGGGTGTTTTAGACAAAAATGTTGTTTGTCAGAAGACAGCATAGCTCACTGGTGGCAGCAATGCATATTTGTTACTGTTTTGCCTAAGAAGTAGGTCAAATCAAATTATCTAGGTCAAAGGTCATGGTACCAACTGAAAGAGCTAATTATGAGAATTGCACATGTGCAATATCAAAGCTAAACTATCTTCTGATGACAATTGGGGATATGACATAAGCTCTCCAGACATTTTGTCCTGACAAGCTTAATTATACAAACTAAGAGATGAAAGTGATAATTAGAAACGACATCAATATACTGCTGTAGAGTTCATACAGGTGACTCTTGATATCTCAAAGTCCATAGGACCACTAAAAATCTTCAAGGTTTCAAGAGTTTGAGGTTTCAAAGTTCCAAAAATTGACATTTTGACTGATGAAAATTCTTCATACTAAACAAAATAAGGGATGTTTTGGATTTTGTTTTCATAATTCGCATGAATTTTGGTATCATAAACAATCCTAATACCTAGTTTTCGGACCACAAAATAAATTAATTATTCAGGTTTCATGAATGATAAATACATTTCTATTTTAGAAGATCAAATGTGGCTTGTGATTGTCTGACATTTCCTTAATATAACCTATCGTTTTCAAGATGGCATCACCCCTGATAGAGCTCGTATTACTTAACAGTACATATACAGACAACAAAATTATATCATTTATATGATCATTTATACATTACTTTTCCAAGTGCAGAATATAAAAACTTATCCATGACGTTACTTCTGATGTCATGACACCTCTGTAGAAATTTGGATGGCTAACACAGCATATGATTAGAGTGTTCACCTATTCCCCGAGTGAAGCACACAGCTAGAACAATGCCATTGTATAAAAATTGTGAATACTTTTGTCATAGCGTTGTATATTTATGTGTCAGTCCATCTCCAGAATCAGATATTAAACTCAATGAAGCTGCATATTTTAAATTAAAAGGATGCTTTTTAAAAATTCCCTCAGAAAGTTGTAGTTTGTTAGCTAAAAGAAATTATGTAGGAGCACATAAAACAAAGTTATTTTATAGTTTGGCCTGAGCTGTAGACTATGGTAAAGTGACATACCAAAAGGATAATTTTCATGCCAAACCACCAATGAAGCGTCTCCTTTATCTTCACTATCTGTGATCCTTGGCACATCCCCTCTCCTGTTTCCTCGTAATATTGGGGTTCTGGAAGGAGCTAAAAAAGTAATAACAAAAAACATTATTTAGAAAACTAAATGTTATGTGATACAAGAGATCCCAGAGAGATCTTGGCTCCCACCATAGATTGTTCTATGTCAGATCCACAACAGACTGTTCTTTTCTCTTATTTTGTGTCTCAATATTGAATTTGAACTTAAATCCACATTTCTGTGAAATACATTTTTCACATGATTATAGCAAAACTGAACTTAAACTGAACATATTACATTTTCAGAGAGAATGGAATTCAACATGGCCACCAGGTGTCCATTTGGATTTTGATCTTTCTGAGAATGTAATATGCACATCTACACCTCAGGGGAAAAGACCTTAAACTTCAAAGGCAACTCTCATGTCAAATTTCAATGAGATCCCTACAGTAATTTTTGAGAAATATAAATGGTAACAAACATCCTTTGGTCAAAATCCAAAATGGCAGTCTGTCAGCCACATTGGATTCTGATCTCTCTAAAAATATAATATACCCAACTAGACCTCAGACGGTAATTTCATGACAAATTTAAACAAGATCCCTTCAGTACTTACTGAGAAATAGGGGTATCATACTTCCATTGTCAAAATCAAAGATGGCCACCTGTCAGCCATATTGGAATCCAATGTCTCTGAAAATGTCATATGCACAACTAGACCTCTTGGGGAACCTTCATGTCAAATTTCAAGGAGATCCTTTCAGTCCTTTCTGAGAAATAGCGGTAACAAACATCCTTTGGTAAAAATCCAAAATGGCCTCCTGTCGGCCATATTGGATTCTGATCTCTCTGAAAATGCAATAAGCACAACTAGACCTTAAGGGGAACCTTGATGTCAAAGGTCAAGGAGATCCCTTCAATACCTTCTGAGAAATAGTTGTAAAAAGAATTGTTAGGAATACAGTGGCACCTGTCTTAAATTCTAAAATTTTTCTAAAGCTAAGATAGTCATTTTTTACAGTGGTTACTCTTAGACGGATTTCGACTATACCTTTAGAGATATTATTTGGCATTGTATGATACCATTTTATCTTTAGAAAAAATCACATACTTTTCAAATTGGAGCTCAACTGATGTAGTCTAATTGACAGAAACGATATCGTCTTGAGCATTGTAACTTTGGTATTATGTTTATAATATTTATAACCACTAGGTTGTTGCCACTGCTGGTGGACTGTTTGAGTCCCCGAGGGTATACATAAACCTAGTACCTGGTATTTCTGTACCAGCTGTTCATCTTATACTAAAGTAATATTTGGCACTGTGAACACCATTTAAATTCTAAAATTTTTCTAAAGCTAGGATAGTAATTTTTTACAGTGTTTACTCTTAGACGGATTTCGGCTATACCTTTAGAGATATTATTTGGCCTTGTATGATACCATTTTATCTTTAGAAAAAATCACATACTTTTCAAATTGGAGCTCAACTGATGAAGTCTAATTGACAGAAACGATATTGTCTTGAGCATTGTAACTTTGGTATTATGTTTATAATATTTAAAGTATCACTTAACTAAGTGGTTTTAAGAATGTGGTGTTAGAAGATTGATGGTCTTTCATGAGAGTGGTCTTTCAGGACAGGTTTCACTACATCTAGCAGTGTATAAACAGTCAATACAATAACACAAATAGAAATACAAAGGGACGAAAAATGATTAACTTACCAGAAATCAAATATGGCTTCCATGCAACCCTTGGGACATTGTTTGATGGTCTTGACCGTGATGCTGAAGCAACAGTTTCCTGCATGGTTGTAGACGGCTGCACATAAAGCTGACTTTGATGCATTCCTAAAGTAATTATAAATATATTAAAGAAAATTTGTACTGAAAATGTACAAATTTACACATTCTGCATAACAATCTGGTTAGCACTCATTTTAGGAGCTAGATATGTTTACTATACATCTAATACACAAAACATATACTAAATTTTCTATAATTAACCAGGTACAAGTATTGAAAATTTGTTCCAAATTTGTTGTTTTATGAACATCAGTTTCAGTAGAGAATGCTGCAAAAGTTATTTATTAGCTAAAGTAAAGTTATTTATTAGCTAAACTAAAGTTATTTTTTAAAGCAAAACTATAGTTATTTTTAAATGCAAAACTAAACTTATTTTTAATGTGAAACTAAACTTATTTTTCAAAGCTACAAATCTTTGTGATGAAGGTATACTATGTACTCAGCCTCTGATTAATGACCTTAGTAACATTAGGAATGCTTGGATAATAATGCTGTTTCTAATGATATATAAGGAAACTTCTTTTGATTACGATATGAATTCATTAAACACAATGTTAAATCAACTTTCCATTGGACAGTATTTGGTTTTTATGAAAAAAAGGTTACTACAACTGAAACAAATGTTCAAATATTGGCGATTGAAAAGGAAACATCATTCAAATATTTGGTCAAAGTATACTACTATGCAGGATACTTTTATTATCATTGATTGAAAATGGAAAATGGATAAGCTCTCTTGTACTAGTATATTACGAAGTGTGGCATAATTTTACTATCACTCCACTCTAAATGTTACATTGTGTAATTCAACTAAATCATTCCACAATGTTTATATATAAATCAAATAATGTAAAAGTGGATATTTCCGTGTGTTTTAAATACCTGATTTTTTATGCAAACCTATTCCGATTATTAACGCAGAGTAAACAACTTACTATGATCCGTCATGTATTAAGCATTAATTCTTAGCACATCTGTTGGGCTGATACACAAGGGTAATTTATACCAAAAACTTTTCATCGCATATTTAGTGTAAAATATGCCCACATGTAAATTTCCGTGTTTACATTAGCTAGCTAGCAAAGATGAGAGAGAAAACTCACCGACGTATAACAACGGTTCTGGTGCAGTTTTCTCGTCAGGCGGAAGGAACGCAGACAGTGCCGGTACATGTTTGTTATCAAATACACTAATTTGCTTCATAACACCTTTGTTGATGAGCCAGGCATTAGCAATAGGACTTGCAAACTGTAAGTATATCAATTTAGGAAAAGATGTATGAAAAAGAATGGATGTAGCTTAAATAGAATATAAATTGTTATTGCAAAAAAGACAATAACATAAATTTCATATAAAAGAAATGTTTATCATTTAACATCATAGTTTGAAATACAGTGGAATCTCATTATGTCCAAATTTGAGAGACTATCCATTTGCTTTGACATATCCAGAATTCGTAATAACCAACATTTTCAGTTCACATATTCTTTTATTCTTACTGGACAATGAGTAGACCTACTAATGCTACCACTTTGGATTAAAGTGATTATCAATTACCCTCTCACTGTCCTGTGTTTTGCAGGTAAACAAGTAATTTATTATAATACTTTTACTTTCAAAAAGTAAACATTCAATCACGAAAGGTTATTTCATGATAAGAAATGTTTTTTTTTCTGTAGATTCCGATACTTCTGACTGCAAATACACTTTTATATAGGGAAACTTTGAGATAAAAATTTTAGATATTCAGGAAAAAACAGTAAAAATATATACTAAAAAATATTCGGGACCAGAAGTTCAACATTGACATGACCAGAATTTTGACTCAATCGATTTTGACATAACAAGATTGCACTGTACATTCAAATATGATAACAGTATAACGCCAATAAATCATTGAAAATTTTCATCCAAAAGCTATAGGGTGCTCCTAAATTTGAATTATTGTTATAAGGACACCTTTGTGTCAAAATGAAGAAATAAGAATCAGTTGTTTTGTCTTTCATGTTACTAGGATTTTCACTGGTCTTATATTAAGATAATGAGTCTCTATGGTATCCTACAAAAAAGTATGAACATTTTACCTAATAACTCTGAAACTTACTCACCTTGTATTTCCAAAGTACAAAATCAGAATTATCGGGACTTAATCCAACCACCATACCCTCTGGTACAATTATCTTCAAAGAATTTTCATCTGCAACTCCATCAATATCATCATCTGTAACAAATTATGTATATTAAATTACTTGATTATGTAAATGATATGATAAGAAATGATTACTTGGTTATGTAAATGTAAAGATAAGGGATTTGTCCGCTACAAAAATTTCAAATCTGGAACTGCTGAACTTCTGCTAATTTCAAACCCTGTGTTGGCAATATACAAAATATGAAGATTGATAGACAAAAAAAAAGGGGTATTGCTGCTCCTTAAAGGGGCATTAGAATTTAGCCAACAAGAATTATTTAGATTTTTTCCTACTTTAACTACTTACACTTCATGTACAATAACAAATAAGAGCTATACACTGGCATAAAAAAAATTATATTCCTAAATATTTAGTGAAAATAAGGTCAGGTCCAGTGTTGGTTTCTCATTCAATTTTCACAAAATGTATAGGAATGTAAGAAAATTTGTATGCCTGTGTATATCTCTTTTTTGTCATTGTACATCAATGTAAGTAGTTTTGTTTGTTTGTTTGTTTATTGTTGTTTAACGTCCCACTCAAGAATATTTCACTTATATGGAGACGTCACCAAATGCCGGTGAAGGGCTTCAAATTTTGGCCTATGCTCGGCACTTACGGCCATTGAGCAGTGAGGGTTCTTTAACGTGCTGAAAGACAGGAAACCAACCTGTCGCTGGCGGGACTCGAACTCACGACCTCACGATCCAGAGTCGAGCACGCTACCGACTGAGCCAGGCCGGCTCTCAATGTAAGTAGTAAAAATGAAATAAATTGAAAAAAAAAACACAACTTATGCCCCTCTAAAGTAAGAAAAGAGTTCTGAATTAGAAATAGTTTTTTGTTTTACGCTCAACACTCATATGATGGTGGCAAGTTTTTAGTGGTTGAAGAGAGAAACCCAGTTACAGTGTACCCAGGAAAAGTCCACCGGCCTTCTGCAAGTAAACTGGCAAACTTTCTCACAAAATCATCTTAGGTTACAGCGGGACTCAAACCTGTGCTGAACAGAGGTTAGAGACTTCATGGTTTAAAGCATGAGCAGGGTTTTCCCTGGGATTTTCAAATGAGGAGTCCATGGACTCCCACAACTACAAAATTAGGAGTCCAATTGGAGTCCACTTCAATTTGACCAGAATTAAACTGAATGTCAAACGGCACTTTTATTGATAATTACAGACATCCCTATAGGGAAAATATCAAGAGTACATGTGGAGCATTTATTTTCTGATCATGACTTAATCATGTCGGGAGAGTGAGTGGTTTTTCCGGCACTCATATGTGAAACAAAACATCAGGGCCATTTTTATACGTTACTGTAACACCATCGTAATTTCCTGGTTTGTTCTTGAACCCTCAGAGTTCCCTTATTCAATATATAATTATTGTATACATACATGTACTATAGATTAAAGGTTTATAAGAAATTAAATAAAATATAGTTGTTTTAAACTACATTTGAAATCATATGGAAAATTTATATTAAAAATCTATAAATTGTAATACAATTACATGTTTTTAGAAATATAGATGCAAAACTGAAAAGTTACTAAATACATGTAGCTTACTAATTGATGCCTCAAATTTATTTATTTGAAAATTATATCTATTTTATCCATTTCAAGTATTAAAGTACTTTATCATATGTATGATTTACATAAACATTTGTGTAAATAAATCATTTTATATAACAATCATTAGTACTTTCATTATTATTTTTTAATTTCCTTAATTCAAATGAAAGTCGGGTTTGGTATCCCATCTTTAATTTATACTTCCGGAAGTACCCATAAATTGATGAACGATGTTGTTTTGTTGATTCTAGATCTATATTAGAGGTAAAGATTTTCCTGTTTTATTATTAATAAAATGATGAATTCAGTTTCTTGGTTTTCTTGTGGAATTGCACTAGAAAATAAGAAATGGGCATAAAAAAGATGCAAAATAGGTCGCATGCTTGGTTTATTTACCCAAACGATCTCGAAAGACATCAAGTATTTAACGCGTCCACTAGGACGCAATAGATCTTATTTTAGGCGTCATTTAGGACTTTTACGCATAAATACGCAGAATTTTTGCGTCAGGGAAAACCCTGCATGAGGCTCTAACCACTCCACCATGGAGGCCAAAAAAGAGTTCTGATGACAAATATCTATACTAAAACTTAATATAAGACCATTATTTAAAACAATGAGGGTATAATAGAGTACAATGAAACCTGTATTGAGAGACCACCCCATCTGCCAAAGAAATGTGGTCTCATCTGCCACAGAAATGTGGTCTCTCAAGAAAAAAGAAAGGATTATTTAAACATGTGGATTTTAGAATGTGGTCTCAAAAGACAAGAGGTCTTTCATGAGAGTGACCTTACAAGACAGGTTCCATTGTACAAACAAGTCGCGCTTATAAGAGGTTTCATCACCTAAGATGACAAATGTATGTTTCAGTAAAGTGATGTCAAGGTTAATACAAACCATTCCCTGAACAATCCTGGATAATGGCATCATCTTCAGAATTGACAGTTTCTTCAATGACCTTGTTACCTTTCAACAGCTCCATCTGGTGTTGTCCAACACTAAAATTCCATCTTCAAATAAACACATACATCATATATCTAATAAAAAAGCACCGAATTAGAAAAGAATGGTTGGTATCAAAGAAATAAATTATCTAAGAAATGAATTTAAGAATTGTTTAGGCACGAGTTTATCCTCTGGTAAAAGGTCAAACTGCACCATGGCACTTGTAGAACCTGATGCCCAATGTACAGTGTTTCAAAAAAACACGTCCCCCCTTCAAAATGTCTATAGGAAACCTCTATAACATATCCTTGAAAAGTCATGGCCAAGGTTAATTTTAGCTACCGTATTCGGCCGTGTATAATCCGCACTCTTTTCACTCTAAAATTTGTCTCAGGCAGGGGGGTGCGGATAATACAGTACTACAGAATCTTAGGACATTTTTTCCGCAGGAACTACTGCATGAGATTCGATTTGGGTGGTAAGCCTGACAAAGTTTTTTCGTAATAACGATGTACGAGTCAATGTATATCATCATTTATGTCTAAAGTGACGGTGAATAAATCAATAAATGAATCTTGTTGTCTTTTATTTTTGTGTGTTTCAGTTTACAAATAGGCTAGACTACCCATGCACTTGTGTAATGCAATCCCTTGATTGAGGGTGTTGTGATCGGTGGATTGCATAATGCAAGTGCCTGTGCAAGGCTAGCCTAGTTGGGATGTTTGGCGAGGAAACAGAATAGTACAGTACCTGTTGCTTATCTTCATCATGAAGTTTTGTTATTATTGAAAAATAGAACAATCTGAACAAGAATTCTAATAATTATTTCACGCTGGTGAACGACGAAGCGAACAGCCATGTTGTAACTGTAAATGAGGGGGCTAAATGGAAGAGCAAATATGTAGTATCTTGTAGTTTCGTATTTTCCCATTTTATATCATATTATGTAGTTTTGCGTTGTTTGTTTTGAGACGATGACTATACATTAATAAATAAAACAATGTTTTCTGGGTGTTTTGTTCTGTGGAGGAATGTTATTTTACACATTTCGTACAAAAGGTATATACCAGTAACTCTCTTACTACAGTACATCTACAGTGTATAGTACTAAGTTATGGAACATGCCAATTATACAGGTAAGTATGATGAGTTAATTTTAAATTGAAAATATGATAAAAGGTGTAAAATAACACAATGCCACACCAAGGTAATTAATGTTTGTAGTATATGTCTCCATTCATAATCAATGATGCGTGTAACAGACAACAGTATACTTGGATCTGTATATATATCCCTTTGTTTCAATAATTACGCTATACACGCGTATTCTGGATATATAGATCGCTTGTGTACAAGTGCTCTCCGCTAATTAAAATTGTTACAAACTTTTATGTCGCCGATTTCCGCAAATATAATATCTATTTCAAATGTTGTTCTAATACATACTATTAATTAAATATATAGGCTACCATGTCAGCAAAAGCAAATGATTGCGCTGTAATTAACGGAATGTAATTTTACAAAGACTTCGACTGATGTTTTGATATTTCTTTTGTTATTTAATTTGCTTATCATATCCCTTATCTAATATCTCAAATACATATATCTATAATAAATATTTATCTATTTCTTCCAAATACCGATCTGCGAATTTTGAAAATATTTCCGATCGTCATACTGCACTTATACACAATAATAATCAATCTCGCCGACGATTTTCGGCCATACGGCCGTGGAAAAAAGTCAACGCGGATTATACGCACGAAGTCCTTTTTTCTCCGAGATCTGATGCTGAAATGGGGGGTGCGGATAATACGTAAATGCGGATTATACACGGCCGATTACGGTATTGAAAAATGTGACCTTGATCTTTGACTTTTTTACCCCAAAATGCAAAGGTACCTTTCTCTCATCATCCTACCTTTCCAATCCATTCCTAGCATCAACTGCTCGCACAGTCTGTGTACTACGAGTAATAATCAACATATCAAGATCATCTGTATTCTCGGATTCTCCGAGTATTTTACAATTCTCAGCTGAACATATGTACTGCATCTGAAATACAGTAGAACAATTCAGTCATTCAAAATCCATATGAAAATTGTACATGTACCTTTAAATAATTTATCCTGGTCACAGGAGTTTAAGTTATTGTATGTACAAATACCTCCAAACTTTTGGCCCTTAGATGAGAGGGTAAATTTTAAATGACAGCAAACTTTTTGCCCCTAGATGAGAGAGTGAATTTTAAATGATAGCAAACTTTTTGCCCCTAGATGAGAGGGTAAATTTTAAATGATAGCAAACTTTTTGCCCCTAGATGAGAGGGTGATTTTTAAATGATAGCAAACTTTTCAACCCAAATAACTAAAGCACGGATATACCGGTACATGCTATCCATGAGGCTATGGTGTGATTTAGGGCAAGTTTATGACAGAGTGAATATATTTCATGTCATAATAGGGTGAAAATTACCAGGGTAAAAAAATTTCAGGTATACAGTACACAAACATGAAGTTGTACAATCCATGTAAAATTATGTGTTATTTTTAAGTTTACTTTTTTTTTTCCATTCACCCCTAAAGACACATTTGATAGCTCTAAGTCATTGATTTACAGCAGAGTCCAATATTTCAGGCTTTGATGAGTTAAGCACATACATCTCCTGTAGCTGGGTTTATTCCATATGATTTTATATCTTTTCCTCCGACCATCATTGTCCTGTCCGACAATGTGAATGTAGATCTGAGTAATGATTCCGCCGTCATTGGAATTGCTTCGATACTCTCGCCATCATACTGGTACAGGCCTCCATCTAGTGATGGAATTAATCGGGTTCGCATTCCATTCCGTGTAATCTGAAATGTAATGAACTGTGATTTGCACAAGGCATGGCTGATATAAGTGTATCATCACACATTATATAAAGAAACAGACAATGAACACAAATTTTGAGAGAAATAGAAACATTCTACAGGCACATTGAATGACAAGAAGAATGTACATGTAGTTCATGTCCAATATTTCAGTCATGTTATAGGTGCCTACACTGTTCAGAATTACAAACAGAAATTAGTAAAAATTTAACCGACAATGATAACAAATGTCAGTTAGTAATATACTGTAAAACAAGTTATTTTAGTGCAATTTCTAATTCCATGTACATACATGAATATGTCCTTCTTCTTCATGTTTGTTAAAACTGGCGACTGAATATGGACACAACCACTTAAAGGTGCATTAGCTGTGTTTACCAAATCAATTTTTTTAATTTTTTTTCTACTTTTACTACTTGTACAATAACAATTAAGAGCTACACACAGTCATAAAAAAATTAAAATAAAAAAAATGGTATTCATCATGACTTAATAAATTGCAATATAAATATTACTAAACCTGGGTTTCTGAAGCAATTTTCACAGAAAACATGTACATTATGTATATATAAATGTCAGAATTGTTATACCTGTGTATACCTTTGTATACCTGTGTATACCTATTTTTTGTTATTGTATATCAATATAAGTAGTAAACAAGAGGCCCAAGAGGGCCTCAATTGCTCACCTGAGAATCATCTATAAATGTGGAAAGAAGACCAAGAAGAATATGTACATGTAGGCTGATCTGACCAAGAAACATAAATATTGCTGTTTTAAGAAATTCATCAAAATTTTCAGAAAACAAATTTTGGCAAAATTCTTGCACAAGAACATTTTTTCGCCTATATATAAGTAAAACACTTTAATGATCATTCTGAATGCAAGGGGAGATAATTGAGTAAATCATGCAAAAAATGAATGCAAAAGACAAAGTCTGAAAAGGTCTCATAAAAAATTCATATTACGATTTCTATGAAAAATACAAACCTTGAATCATACATCCATGTAGATCACTCAGAAACAATCTGTTTTTCAATTCATGTAGTGGTTTTGGATAAGAAGATTTTTAAAGAGGGGTACCTTTTGGGACCTATTCTGTCCCATCCTAGTTCCACCCCTAGGCCAATCTGGCTGAGAACTACAAACTTGGTAAAGGACCTTAAGCACTTGCTTCCTTTTAAGTTTTGTCAAAATTCCTACAGTGCTTTTGAAACAAAAGCTGATAGTGTGAAAAATGCAGCTCCTACCCTCTTTTTTTGTAGTCTTAAAAAAATCATAAAAAAATCTACAAATTAAATTATGGCAAAATTCTTGCACAAAAACATTTCTTTACCTAATTACGTGAAAGCAAGGGGAGATACATGTAATTGAGGAAATCATGCAAAAATGAATTAAAATGACAAAGTATGAAAAGACCTAAAAAATGCATCAAAAATTAAAATTCTGATTCAAACTTGAATCATACATCCATGTAGATCACTCAGAAAAAATCAGATTTTCAATTCATGCAGCAGTTCTGGAGAAGAAGAATTTTTAAGAGGGGTACCTTATGGGACATATTCTGCCCCACCCTGGATCCATCCTTAAGACAATCTGGCTAAAAACTACAAACTTGGTAAAGGACTTTGAGCACTTGCTTCCTGTCAAGTTTTGTCAAAATCCCTTCATTGATTTGAGAGAAAAAGTCGAAAAGATGAAAAGTTTATGGATGCCTGATGTCAGAATGGGAGTGATCACAAAAAGGAAAAACAATTTAAAAACAAGAGGCCCATTAGGGCCACATAACTCACCTAAACTGATTCAACATATTACAAACACAGTGGAACATAGCATAAAGAACACCTTCGGTTCAGGTGAGCTAGAAACACAGCTAATGCCCCTTTAAGTACAAATGTACTTAGTCACTAATATTCAAAGCGCTAAATTTTAGTCTGTGTCAGAGCTCTAAATATTGACTGTTTCAAATTTGATTGTTTTATAGTATTATTTTCATGGTTTAGTGATACAGCTCATGTTTGAGTGCTCACTTGGTTGTGGTAACCCATTTGAAATAATTCTCAAGACGCATAATACTTCTCATTGGTTTATATTTTCTTTAAGTACATATATACAATATCATATCACACTTAGAAAATTTAAAACATAGATGTATGTTTTTACAATATGATACTGTCTGTGCAACCTGTAAAATCATTTATTAAGTTTGTGGGTTAAAATTTTTGTAGTTTTTCCTTTCATAAAAACAAATTTGTTGACATTGATTTTTTATGTATTTTGTGATATCTTTTTGCCCATCATTGAAGAACTGGTAAAAGATTCTGCCCTGGATTAATTTTCATTGTTTGTATTACCTATACAAATAACAAAATTAAATCTTCAACGAAGACTTGCATGTGGCTTTACAATATATCAAGACTTACATGTGGTTTTACAATATATCAAAATATCAAATATTCAATTTCCCAATTGTAGCTTAGATGAAATACTTAAACAAAAGGACAGTAATTGTTTGTGGACTCACATAGAGCTACATCTATTAAATAAGCAATCCCTAGCTTATAAAAAAGTCAATTAATACAAAAAAAAATATATGGTCTGTATACCTCTAATTTACTGATGCTTGATGAAAGCAGTGGATGACTGTCAGCATGAAAGCTCCAAAGTAGCTCACCATTGTTCTTCACATCTAAAGCCGAGACTTTCCCATCAAGTGTACTCACTACCATGAGAAACCTGCATCAAAGAGAGAACTACAGTACATTGGGATAATACTGAGGGAGAATATCAGAGGAAGAATATTAGGCAAAGAATATCACTGGGAAAAGATCAGAGGAGATCAACGCAGAGAGAGAATATCAGAGGAAAATGTTAGAGGTAGAATATCAGAAGGAGAGGATCAGAGGAAGAATAGCAGAGGGAAAATGTTAGAAGAGGAACTGGAAGAACATCAGAAAAGCAGATCTAGAGGAAGAATAGCAGAGGGAAAATGTTAGAAGAGGAACTGGAAGAACATCAGAAAAAGAAAAGCAGATCTAGAGGAAGAATAGCAGAGGGAAAATAACAGACAGAATAACATAAATCAGAAATCAGAATAATATCAGAAACAGAGTATCAAAGGAAGAATATCAGAGACAGAATATAATAGGAAGAATATTAGAGCCAGAATATCAGAGACAGAATATCATAGGGAGAAAATCAGAAACAAAATATCAGAGAGAGAACATCAGAAACAGAATATTAGAAACAGAATATCAGAGGGAGAATATCAGTAACAGAATATCTGAGGGAGAATATCAGTAACAGAATATCAGAGGGAGAATATCAGTAACAGAATATCTGAGGGAGAATATCAGTAACAGAATATCAGAGGGAGAATATCAGTAACAGAATATCTGAGGGAGAATATCAGTAACAGAATATCAGAGGGAGAATATCAGTAACAGAATATCTGAGGGAGAATATCAGAGGGAAATATCATAGGGAGAATATCTGGGACAGAATATCATGAGGAGAATGTCAAAGACAAAGTATCATAGAAAAAGTATGTAAGAGACAAAATATCATAGGAAATATATTATAGACAAAATATTATAGTGAGAATATATATCATAGGGAGATTATCAGAGTCAGAATTTTAGATGGAGAATATCAAGAGACAGAATATCATAGGGAAAATATCATTGGTAGAATATCATAGAGAGATTATACATGTATATCAGAAGGAGCATTGATGATAGAGGGAGAATAACAAAGACTATAACAATTATTCAAAACAATATTGATTACTTTCTATAATCTAATCAGAAATACTTGACTCTAAACCAGCTGGCTAAAATACAATTGTATTTCCAACCATAAAGTTTATTGAGGTCAAGTATATGGTACAACCAGTCCATTAAAACAAAACTTTTTATACTAGTGCCATGACTGTACTGTTCATCAATTAAACTAGTGAGGCAATATTTTATTTTTCTCTATATATTACATATAAAACCATATTTTTCAAAATAATATTACAAATTATTTTTCTCATTCAATTTCAGTATAATTTTCACCATTGACCATTAATGTTATAACATTCATGGATATAGGCAGATTAACTTATAGTCCAATAGATAGCTCTTGTTCTGACAACAAGTGTATACAGTTAACCCTCTTTACAACGACCATGTTTGTACCCACGTAGGATTGACGTTATAGCGAATTTGTCACTGTAATGATGTGGTGGACATTTCATAGTTAGCTCCCTTGAGTATAATTTAAGCATATACATGTATGTACATGTAAGTAAATAAACATACAACAATAATAATATCTCTATGAAAATATTTAAATATTTTTCAAATACATGTGCACATAAAATTTTCTGCATTTCATTCTTTTATAAAACATAAATTATTTTTTCGGTCACATATTGGAATCGATATTGTTGTAAAATGCACAGATCATATACAAAATGCTTGAAATGCCTGAATGTAATAGTAGGACTATATCTCCTGATTCCGAGTTAGATTATTAAGATAAAAAGGGGCAAAGATCACTGATGCAATTCTCTTAAAGTTGCATTAACTAAAATGTCTACGGCTATCACAAGTATTGAAGTAATTTAAAGATCTGCTATTGTAACCACATCAGTACATGTAGCCTAACGGAACTTGTCAACTGTGTATTTTTTCATTATTATTTATTTATTTATATATTTTTTCAATTTGTACACAGCTTGTA